>CAWVRF010000846.1:0-99216 GCA_963932465.1 Maratus speciosus
CTGATACGTTTACGAACAAAAATTTGTCAGAAAGTAGCCAGTTTACATTTGAGTCTTCATTTTTTTTTTTTCAGTTTTATATAATTATATATTATACAATTATATATTAATAAACAATTTAAAAAGACATAATGAGGTAAAATCCATTTTCAACATTTGCTAAAGGTTTACATAAGTTACAAAAGTTAAGCAAAGGTATGTTGTAAAGATTTACATATGTTTAAAAATCCATACCACTCAAAATTAGGTAACATATAAAAATGTGTAAGATATAAAAATGTATCCAACAGTGGAAAACTCACTTCCAGCAATTATGGATTTTAATCAGTTCCTGTGCCTGTAAGCAAATTTCGTGTCTCTCTGTAAAGGAACGATAATTGCGATAGAAAATAATCTATAGAAAATGTTTTGTGTACTCCAGTAAGTTTCATTATGTTTGATGTATCATAACATTATTAAAATGCAGTGCAAACGTTTTTTCCTCATAGATCATAATGTAAAAGAATTCTTTTGTGTGTATCTGTAAACGAACCACAAATTCTACTCACTTCTTTTTTTACTACCGAACATTCTATAAAAATCCTCAGTAACATAAAAATTTTATGGCAATCCGAGTACTATCTTTACCAGAGTTTGAGCATGGCAGGTGTTTGGAAAGTTTTAAAATGCATGCGTATTCAGAAATGTTTAAAAATCTGTCACAATTTAAGAATAATTTTTTATATGAGTATGATCTGTTTATTTATTATGCATTCATTTAGTACTCATGTAACAAGTCCAAGATATAGTTATATACTCTTGGAAGTTGTATTATTAACATGATTTGATATATTTAGATTATAATTCAGTTGTCATTTTCACCAGAGCTATAAGGTTTAATGTCGTCGGGATGTTGTTTCAATGGGTTAATGTACTACAATATTCAAGTAAGTTGTATAAAGCAGGTGTGCTTTCTTAACTCAACTAATTAAAAATAAAAGTAAACAATTTATATATTGATATCTTTTCAAAAACATTTTTAAGACAAGCCCGTAGCTGGAGGGGGTAGAAACAGTATTAGTCAGTGTTCGTGCTGGAAATATTTTTAACCGCCATAGCATGTTGACTCAAAATCATTGTTCTCTCAAAATTCCCCAACCTGACCAGACAAATATCAGGAAAGAGAATACAGCCTTAGGCATTTCTTACTTTGTGGAGATTTGCCCCTCGCCAAGAAACCTCTGAAACTAATTAGTTGATATCAGAGCAGGTATCCCACACGGATACAAGTTTCCTTTTCCTCCCCAATCCCAGTGATGATTTCAGCTGGATAGAAAGATTTCAGTTTGTCTTTCTCTACACCAGACTTGTTCCCAAAGGTGTGTATACCGTTGTATCACTCAGGGGTGTAGTGGAGGGTATACGGGGGTATACGCCGTATACCTTCTGGATTTTTTTAAAGAACACCGTATACCCTCTGTTTCCCAAGAAAGCCATAGTATATACACTCTAGGGTATACGCTCTGCCTTGAGCGTATACCCTCTGCTTTGAGCGTATACCCTCTGTGTTTTTTACGACTACACCACTGGTATCACTGCCTTTTTACAGTGAAAAGATATGCTTATCAGTAAAACGCTTTTTCGTCTCTGATAACAAATACAGTAAAACCTCCCTAAAACACCCACGTTCCGTTCCAATAAAAATGGGTTTCTCCGAGAGGTGGTCTGTTAATGGAGGTCATGTTTAATTTTAGATTTTAATTGTTGAAAATAGGTAACGATTAATGTTACTAAAAATTATTTTTCACATTAGGAAAAAATATAAAAATATAAGTATCAAAACAAAAGTTAATTACATACGTTAATTACTGCAGAGTTTAAAAAATGAATACATTGACATTTGCTTTGATTTTACAATTTTATCTTCTATAACTTTTAATTCGAAGTTCAGTACAAGGGCGGATCTAAAGAGTCCTCAAAAGTGTGGGGGGTGGAGCGATTTTGGAAATTTGGAGACTCCAATCTGATGCGCGGGTCGTGTTACTTCTACTTTTTCTTGCGGGTCGGATGTGGGTCCGGTTGACTTCTATTTTTTGCTGCTGGTCGGGTTAACTTATACTTTTTTGCTGTGGGTCGCGTTTGAGTCCGGTTGACTGCTACATTTTGCTGCGGGTCGGGTTAACATCTACCTTTTTGCTGCGGATCGGGTTTAGGTTGATTGATGGGTTGATTTTTGACGGCCGATTATCAACACGAGAGATATAGGCCCTAATGGGTGTGCCCTCCATGGGGGTCTTTCTAATAGAACCTAACCCGTATTTACGCATGGGAATCCACGGTTTCGTAGAAAACCACGAAAACTCTGAAACGGTTAGGCCGACGGGCGCGATTGGGTTCGAACCCAGCACCTTCCGTCTACCAGCTTCGAGGGCAGAACTTCTCATCCACTGGTGAGGCGGGTCGGGTTTAGGTCCGGATGACTTCTACTTTTCTGAGGCGGGTCGGGTTGACTTCTACTTTTTAGCTGTGCCTAGCGCATTGGGTTTGGGGCAGATTAACATACATTATTATTTCGGGTTTGGATGAGTTTCAGATTGGGTTTTCACTCTTGCGAGAAGGATTCGAGCCGACCCTAATTTTGAATAGAAAGTCTAAATATTTTTTAAGATAAAAACTACATACAGTACTAAAAGCTCCATAACGGGCACGCCCAAACAATTATTTAATAATATTTTCTAATATTCAGGATTATGTAAAAAATACCAATTTGTACAAGACTGCTTGTCTGTTTATATCTAAGATCAGTTGTAATTCACTAAAGAATGCTTTGAAACTTAAAAAACATTAAAAAACATATCGGATGTCCTGAAATGGACTGACTGATTTTAAAATTCAGTAACTTGCAAATGGTGACAGCAATTAAAAAAATCTTGCAGGAGGATTATGTAAGATGTCAGGAGATTTTTCACTGCGATTTTTTTATTTTACTTTACAATAGCAGCGATATATGGCGCTGCAAACAATAGTTGTTAAATCGGGCACCGATTTAGCGCCTATTGCTTGCAATACCATCTGCCATTGCTATTTTAAACTAAAATTAAGAATCGCAGTTAAAAAAAAAAAAAAAAAAAAAACTCCTGATCAGGGGTGATTCTCAGTAAAAAAAAAAAATTCTGAAATGTTACAGCAGAGAGGGGGCGAGGGGAATTCCCTCTTTGCACTAATTATTTTTGTTGCGGGTCGGGTTAGCTGTTTTCGATTCGGGTCAATTTCAGGCTGAGTGTAGATTCCTGCAAGTTGGGTTTGGGTTAACCCATTTTCTTCAAAAGTTAGTTGGGTATATTATTTCAGATTAAAAACTATACCTATAATAATAAACATATGTATGTGTGCTGTTTTCTAAAGAGACCACTGTATTTGTAAACGACTCTTTGATAAAATTCGCATTTCTTCCACGACTCTTTGACGAAATTTGCGTGTTTTCGCAGCCCTTTGATAAAATTCGCGTTTTTTCAGCGATTCTTTGAAGAAAATCGCGGAATAATTTGATGAAATGTGAGTTTTTTTTCGCGATCCTTTGACGAAATTCGCGTTTATTTTTACAAAATTTGCGTTTTCTCCGCGATTTTTTGAAGAAATTCGCTTTTTCCGTGATCATTTGAAGAAATGCGCGTTTTTTCAGTAGCCCTTTGACCAAATTCACATTTATCCGGCAATTCTTTGGTGAAATTGAAGTTATTTCCTGCGAGCAATTGACGAAATAGATTTTTTATGGCGACCATTTGTCAAAATTCACGATTATTGTTATGTCCGAATTTTCGGATTCAGGAAATATTTTTTTAATATTTGTAACAGAATGCCTTAACTTTCTCGCTGCGTATATATATATTATGAATATAGGTTCAAAAATTGCGCATTTTATTAGATGTTTGAAATCTGCATATATTTTAGAGTTCAAATATGTCCAAAATCTTTGTGAAAGAGTTTCTCTTTTAAATAGAACTAAATCATAAAAAAAAAAAAAAAAAAAAAAAAAAAAAAAAAAAAAAAAAAGATTTGCTCCGGAATTTGCGGGTTGCGCAAATTTTGCCACTTTTACGTTGGCCGTAGAAATCGCGGGATACGCAGCGTGAGGGTTAAATTTTCGGAAATTTCGTTGCCGAGGTGCCCGTGATTGAGAAGTTTTACTGAATTTAGATTTCTTTAAAAATTTATTTAGTTTTTAATCTTATTGTATTTTAAAAGTTCAAAATATTGATTATAATCAGTACAACGTCGAAACACATTTCAAGTAAAAGCTTTACAAAAATTGAATATTTAATTTGGGGCCCCTAAAAGCGAAGGAGGAGGGAATAGGGGACACTGTTCAGTTTGCCCAACATTTAATCAAGTGCTCCTTCTGCAAAAAGTCCAACCCTGCATTATATAGAAGCATCATATACCGCTAAATAGAGGTGTCCAGTATTCGGAAGTGTCCGTTATGAAGGTTATTGGATCTCGGATACCTAATATCGGACACCTTTAATTAGCTACAGCCTTTTTTAATCAACAACCCTGACATATTTGTTTATTTTTACCTCACAAAAGCAGACACCTTCGATTATCGAACAAATTCCGCAGCCTGCAGATGTCCGCTGTTGAAAACTTTTACACACACACACACAAGAAAAAAAAAAAAAAAAAAAAATCATATTATAGGGGATATTTATCTTTTGAGTATCTTGAAACGATCAAAAACACCGCCTTTTTCAAAATACCAAAACGCAAATAATATGCAATTAAGATTTTTTTCCCTTTCTACCTAAACTATATATTCTTAACTGTATTATCAAAAAAAAAAAAGAAGGAAAAAAAAAAGAAAGAAAATGTTGTATATACAAAATTAATATTTAAATTTTAAATTTAAACCTTCATATTGCTAATGCGTGAGATAAAATCTAAGTGCTGCGCGCATGATAAAATTCTAAATTATGCATATAGAAAACAATTTTTGAACAAAATAGAATCGTACCACACCTACTTCTAAATTAAACCCAAAATATACACAAAAAGTTTCGTTTAAAATTCAATTTTAGTACCAAAAAAAAAAAAAAAAAAAAAAAAAAAAATTCGAGTGCAAACAAATAAATAACCAAAATATGTTTTTTTTTTTTTTTTTTTTTTTTTTTTTGTTCTACATGTAGACTATATAGAAACGCACATTTGTTTATTTTGCAAAAGCTGTAGTTTACATAGTTTGAAAGCAACAGTGCGCACAAACTTCAAATTTACTAATCAGAGAAAACGCTTTTTAAAGTTTCGATATCTACGGACCTTCAATTATACTCACCTATAAATGACCTTTTCCCTATCACCTTTTCTAATAAATGATTATAACTCAAGAAAAAAGTGCATATTTTTGAATGGGGTTTTTTTTGCATATTGTTGAGAAATATTAAAACAATCAGAATAAAACAAGACCGAAAACTGATTTTTTGAAAGTTTTAAGGTCCTGTGCCCTCTTAAAATTAAAATTTTCTTTAAAATTTATACTGACACAAGGACAATTTAAAAAAAAAGTATAGATCAGATGATAATTACAGAAGATATTTAACTATCAATAAAGAAAGAAAGAAATGTTATATTTTAATAACAAAGAAAAAATTAGTTCTAGTTTCAAAACTTTGTCTTAAATCTACACATAATCAGTAAAACCTAATAAAATAGCTAAAGAGATAAAGCGCAATCACTCTCCAAATAATTAAAAGTTTTATTGACATTATACAGTAAACTCTGTCTAAGGCGGAATCGATGGGGACTGAGAAAATTTTCCGTGGTAGACAATATTCCGGCTTATACAAAAAAGCTTCCCCTCCCGCACCCAAAAAACAAAACAAAAAAAAAAAAAAAAAAAAAAAAAAAAGCCCTCGAATTTGATGATTTTTTATTGATTTTCCTGACTCGAAAATCGGTTGAAAACTGAAATTCGGAAAGATCTTTTGTCTTTAGAGATAAATGAGAAACGCTATTCAATTTCTTAGTACTGCTGTAATACATGCAAATTGGAAGTTTACACACACACACACACAAAAAAACTAACAAAAACCCGTCAATAAACTTCGAGAATGAGACAGAAAGCTATAACTTTGAATTTGAGTACATCCTTAAAGTATAATATATTCAGGGATGCCGCGGACGCGCTATAGCGCGTAAATTACGCGAAAAATCGGAGACGGGACGCAAAAAAATAGTTCTTACGCGTCCCGTGGGACGCGTAAATTCCGTCAAAAAATCGCTGAAAACAGCCGATTTTCGTCAAGGAATCGCGAAAAGAGCGCAAATCTCATCAAAGCATCGCGAAAAAAAGCGAATTTCGTCAAAAAATCGCGGAAATAAGCGCAAATTTCATGAAAATATCGCTGAAATAAGCGCAAATTTCATCAAAATATTGCGAAAAAACGCGATTTTCGTAACAGTGCCGCGACAAATTAGCATATTTCGTTTAAAGATCGCGAAAAAATAGCGAATTTCGTCAAAAATCGCGGAAAAAAGCCGAATTTTGTCAAAGGATCGCGAAAAAAGCGCAAGTTCGATTCAGTTAACGCAATTTTTCTAAAGTTAATTCAGTATTTTGTTCCTGATTAAAAACTATGATTATGATAATAAACATAAATGGGTGAATTGTTTTCTAAAGAGACTACTATGTTTTTTCTCCCATCCTGTGACAAAATTTCCATTTTTTCGCGATCCTCTGAAAAAATTCTCGTTTTTTCCGCGGCCAATTGACGAAATTCACGTTATTTCTAGCAGCTCTTTGACGAAATTAGCGCTTATTTGCGGTTTTTTGACGAAATTCGCGTTTTCTCTGCGGCCCTTTGACGAAATTCGCTCTTTTGCGATCCTTTGACGAAATGCGTGTTTTTTCGAAAACACTTCGATGAAATTTGAGGATTTTAAGCAGCCTTTTGATAAAATTCTTTTTTTTTCACGATCCTCCGATGAAATTCATGTCTTTTTTGCGATCTTTCGACGAGATTTGCATTTTTTCCACAGACCCTTGACGAAATTCGCGTTTCTTCTGCGACCTTTTGACGAAATTCTCATTTTTCCAGCGATCCTTTCACGTGATTTGCGTTTCTTCAGCAACCCTTTGACGAAATTCACGTGTTTCCGCACCCTTTCGACGAAAGTCTCATTTTTTATAGCAATCATTTGACGAGATTTGCATTTTTTCCAAAATACTTTGACAAACTAGCGTATTTTAAGCTGCTTTGTGACAAAATTCTTTTTTTCCACAAACTACCGACGAAATTTACGTTTGCATTCGCGATCCTTCGACGAAATTTGTGTTTTTTACGATGCCTTTTGACGAAATTCATGTTTTTTTCTAGTGCTCCTTTGTCAAAATTCGCGTTTTTCCTCAGCCTTTTGACGAAATTCGTGTTTTTTAGGGTTTCGTTCATCTGACGAAACCCTATTCGTCTCTCTCCTTTGTCCGTCTGTCTGTCCGTCACAGAGTCCGTTCTCAGAAACTATACACGTTAGTGACTTGAAATTTCGGGTACTTATAGCTGAACACCTCACATCAAACAACAAATCATAAAATTTTTAAAAAGTCGGTAATTAACCGAATTACGGGCTAATTAACTTCTAAAATTAACCAATCAACCTTTTGAACGCAGCTATGAACGCACCTTCTCCAAATCAGCGGAGTTTCTCCTAAGGGTTGCCAGTAAAATGAGCGGGTGTATGGTTACCACGAAGGAAATTAAGCGATAAATGAAGTGGACATTTAAAAAGCGAAATCGCATCTCCCAAAGTATTGGTCCTAAAATTCGTAAAAGGTACAGAAAGACGCGCAAAAAAATTCTACTTTATTTTGGTATAAAGTTCAAATTTCTGCGTTGGGTATAACGCAAAAAATCCACTAAAAATCGATCGATAAAAATTTAATTTCTGTATTTGAAAAGACAAAGAAAAGAGATTTCATTTCAGCGGAAAGCAGGTGTTGTCATCTTTCAGACATATCGGCGCTGGAGAAATTTAAGCAGAGGATATTTTAATACGAAATTTAAACTTTTTAAATATTAAATTTTTAGATTAATTTGTTTTACATCCTGACGTAAAAATTTTCGCTGATTTCATACATACCCAGTTCAAACTCCTAGCTTAATTAGAAGCTGAGATATTAATTATTATTTCATTAATTGGATCATTGCTTTAAAACTTTCCTTTCAACGGGTTTTTAATCTCATCAGACATGACGACGCACTTGCGGTTTTTATTTTAATACGAAATTTAAACGTTTTAAATATTAAATTTTTTTATAAAACTTTTTGACATCCGGACGGGAAATCTCTCGCAGATTTCATACATACCCAGTTCAAAGAGCTAACTTAATTAGAAGCTGATATATTAATAATTATTTAATTAATTTGTTTGATTTCTATATAATGCATAGATTAAAATGGAGGCATGTGCTTTTTTAACGACGTTTGAAAGGAATATTAAACGAAACCCTTTGTGCGATCTATGATCACACTTACCCACTTGTTCTAGAAGAACTAATACAAAATTCGCTTTTTTTCTCCCGCAACACTTTGGCGAAACTCGCATTTATTACGCGACTCTTTGACAAAATTTCCCTTTTTCCCGAACCTTTGACGAAATGAATGTTTTTACCGCGACCGTTTCGCGAATTTTGCGTTTTTACGCTACCCTTTGACGAAATTCGTTGTTTTTTCTAGCTGCCCTTTTACAAAATTGGAGGTTTTTGCCTCAGCCCTTTGACGAGATTCATGTATTTTTCAATATGTCCTTTGAAAAAATTCGCATTTTTTTCCACAGCCCTTTGGTGAAATTCGCATTTCATCCGCGACCATTTGACAAAATTATCTTCTTTTCGCGATTCTTTGAAATTTGCGTTTTTTTCCAGGGCCCTTTGACGAAATAAGTGTTTTTCTTGGCGACAATTTGACAAAATTCGCGTTTTGCACCTGAGCATTTTGTAAAAATTCGTGTTTTTTCTACGACTGATTGACAAAATTTGCATTTCTTTCTCAGCCTTTTGGCGAAATTCGCATTTCTTCCGCCACTCTTTGACGAAATTTGAATTTTTCCGCGACCCTTTTAGAAATTTCGCGTTTTTTTCCCTAGATACTTTGAAGAAATCAGTGTTTTTTAAGCAGCACTTTGATAAAATTCTTTTCTTTTTCCACGATCTTCCGACGAAATTCACGTTTTTTAGCGATCCTTCGACGAAATTTGAGTTTTTTACGCTGCGTTTTGACGAAATTCGTGTTTTTGATAGTGGTCCTTTGTCAAAATTCGCGTTCTCGTGCCGCAGCCTTTTGACGAAATTCGTGTTTTTTTATAGCGACCCTTTGACAAATGATTCGCGTTTTTTTCTGCAGCCCTTTTGTGAAATTCTCATTTTTCGTGATCTTTTGACGAAATTTGCTTTTTTTGTACGGCCCTTTTACGAAATTCGCATTTTTCGCGATTTTTTGAAGAAATTTGCATTTTTCTGCGGCCATTTGACAAATTTTGCGTTTTTTTCGCAGCCTTTTGACGAAATTCGTTATCTTTTCCTGATCTTTCGATAAAATTAGCTTTTTCACTGCGGCCCCGCATTTTTTTCTAGCGGCCCTTCGACGAAGTTCGCATTTTCTCCGCAAGACTTTGACGAAAGCATAAGCAGTTTTTAATATCCTTACGATAGCATTTTTTAAGCAGCATTTTGACTAAAATATTTTTTTTTCACAATTCGCCGACAAAATTTCCGTTTTTTCGCGATCCTTTGACGAAATTTGCGTTTTATATCCGCGGTCCTTTGACGAAATTCGCTTTTTTTCTGCAGTCCTTTGGCGTAACTCTCGTTTTTCGCGGTGCTTTGACAAATTTTTTTCCTTGGCCGTTTTACGAATTTTGTCGTTTTTCCGCAGCCCTGTGACGAATTTCGCGTTTTTCCCGCGGCCCCTTCTAGAATTTTTCTACTTTTTTCGTGTCATGCGAAAAATTCACTTTTCCATGATCCTTCGACGAAATTCGCGTTTTTCCGGCGATACTTAGACGAAATTAACTTTTTTAATTCAGCCTTTTAACGAAATTCACTTTTTTTTTTATTGGGGTGGGGGGAGGGGATAATTTGAAGAAATTTACGGGTTTTCTGCGATACTTTGATTAAATGCGCTTTTTTGCGATCTTTTGACGAAATTCGCATTTTTTCCGAGATACTTTGATTAAATTCGCTTTTTTGCGATCTTTTGACGAAATTCGCATTTTTTCCGAGTTACATTGACGAAAGTAGTGTTTTCTAAGCACCCCTTTGAAAAACTTCATTTTCTTCATGATCCTTCGACGAAATTCACATTATTTTCGCGATCCTTTGCAGACCTTTGAAGACCCTCGCAGACCTTTGAAGAAATTCGTGTTTTTTCTAGTGGCCCTTTGGTAAAATTCCCGTTTTTCCCCGAGTCCTTCGGCAAAATTCACTTTTTTTTGCGATTCTTAGACAAAATTGTCTTTTCTCTGGAATCTTCGACGAAATTTGCGTTTTTTCCGCTATACTTCGACGAAGTTGCCGTTTTTTTTTCTTCGGACGATTAACAAAACTCATTTTTTTCAGCGATCATCTGTCAAAAATCGCGTATTTTTTTATCCCGAATTTTCAGACTGATGATCGATTTTAAAGTGTTTTTGAACCGGAAGCCGTAAATTTTCGGATAATTGGGAACAGAATCATCTTTGCACATACTACTGAACAAAATAAAATAATTACTTTTATTTAAAAAGACATATTTTGCTCTCTGTTCCATAAATAAAATCCGCTACTTAAGTAATGTTTTCAACCAAGGTCATAACTTGCTAGTCAGGATGTGTGTGTAGGGGGGGGGGGGGTCGTTTTGATTATTTTGGTAGGCTTAATCAAAGCGGATTACCCATTCGGCTAAACAAGCTGAAGCCTAGGGTTTTGGAAGGAAAAGGGCCCGGTGCTAAGATTTTCTTTCAATTTTTTTTTCTTTTTTTTTAACCATTTGGGAAAATGGTTATTATCCTCTGTCAGGGTAGGAAATCAAAAACATATCTGAAGCGTTTATTGGTTAAATCCGCATTTTATTCGTTTTCTGATAGGTCTATACAGTAATCTGTATTCTCCCTTTACTTTCAACTGAGATGGATACGTCTGTTGCCACTATGACAAAAAAGTAATAAAAACTATAAAAAAAAATAACTCGGAAAGAAATTGAGATACAGCTTTCAAACAAATTGCATTTAAAAGTACATTTTTTTCTCTATACTACAGTGTAAAAAGTAATATTGTGGAATGTTTAGAATTTAAGAATGAAATTTCATTTAAAATTGGTTCAGGAATATTAATGTTTAATCCATGGCGTACGTAAGGAATGACCAGCTCCGCAGAAGTTTAAAAATGTACAGTACCGAAAAATGTAATCCATGGTGTACGTAATGTAGGATCAACTCCGTGCGATGTTTTATGTCTTAAATGTTAGTCTTCGAAAGAATCATTCTCCAAATGGTCGTTGTAATTTGTTAAATTCCATTTTATTCTTCTTCTTCTTTTTTTTTTTTTTTTTTTTTTTTTGCGGAGTCTTGGAATTTTTCGGCTACCAGTTTGTGATTAATTTATTACAGAGGTGACTTTTATTATCGTTTAAACTGCTGATGAAACATTCTTCCAATTGTGTATAAATCAAGCTTTTGTTTTATAAGGGGCTGTATATATATATATATATTTAAATATGAATTTTTTTATATGGCCCCTGGTCCCTAATACCTTATATTTACAGAAATGTTGTTCTACATCTAGGATTGAAATAAAAAAAATCCCCACTTGTCATATTATGACACTTTCAGTTTTATGAAATTTTAATGTTTTTTAACTACACTAAAAGTATTTCTTTCCTTTTTTAGTACCAGAAAACACTGAAATATATCATTTTGAAGGAAGGGAGAGGGTGCCCAAAGAAAACTAGCCTAGGGGTAAGAAGGTAGTTCAAGGGTGATTCTGAGTAAAATATATATATATATATTTCTGAAATTCCCAGCAAATTTTCTGAAAGTTACAGCGGAAGGGGGGGGGGGAGGGAGGAAATCCACTCCCGGCACTAAATACGTGTTTTTTCCGCGGCCCTTTGACGAAATTCGCGTTTTCCGCGATCCCTTGACGAATTTTGAGTTTTTCGAGATATTTTGACGAGATTTCCGGTCCTTTCGGGATCTTTTGACGAAATTTGCCTTTTTTCGCGATTTTTTCGAAATTTGCGTCTTTTTCTCGATCTTTTGACGAAATTCAGGTTTTTTTCTGCAAACAATTGACAAAATTAATTTTTTCGACGACCATTTGCCGAAATTCGTGATATTTTTTATGTCCGAATTTTCAGATTGATGATCGAATTTTATAAACTTTCGAAAATGAATGCCTTAAATTTTCGGAAAATTCGGAACAGAATCGCCACTAGGTAGTTTATCCGCAACCTCCCCCCCCCCCTCCCCCTTTCCGTCCGCGCCCACACTATAATAATAATCAAATACAGAAACTCTTGAATAACGGGCACGTCGGGAGAGTGTAATTTGTCCGCTATTCGGAAGTGACTGCTATTGAGAAGTAAAAATGCACAGATATATAATTGTTAGGCATAGGGGAAAATGTACTTTAATAGAGGTGTCCGTTATCAGGGAGGGCCTGTCATAGAAGTTTAACTATACTTACAGAAGTAGAGGACAAGTTCACTTGCCATAAAACCTTTGATTAAAAAATAATTATTATTTTTATTGTAATACAAATGCTGATTAGGAATTACTGACAGGCTTTTTAAAAAATACCAACGAGCCTTTGCCTGATAAAAAACTTATTTTACAACATTAAAAATAAACATACATTAAAAATAAATAAACAAATAAATTCCTATTCAAATTGCAAACTTAAATGATAATTGAATAATTGAGTATCCATTTTCTTGTAGCAACAGTTCGAATATACTACATACATTCTATACAGAAAAGAAATAGAGCAAAAGCATCAATCAATCAATCTTCAGCGCGTCCTATGAAACCCCGCCCTAACAAAAGGGTTGCCGAAAACTTTAAATCGCCGAAATCTCGCCAACATGTAATCTCGTTAATATCATGATAAAACACCGATAAATTGACTAAATCTACGAAATATAGTTGCTGTTCATAAAAGATATTGAAGCTTGGTACTAACCTGAATTTTCGAGACCGAAATTAAATTTTTTGGAGCCTATTTACCAGCATTTAAAATTGAAAACGTACAGGAAAAATGTTATATGGAATATTATTTTTACTTCTGAAAGGCAGATGGCAGCACCAGCAAAAGCTAATTTCAATAATTCGGAATGTGAACAGGACATATGTAATAATGTGAACAGGATTGATTTTACTACATCTAATTAAAAAAATTTGAAGATTATTAATTATTTGCTGAATATATAACAAAATAAAACATGTTAAATGAAAATTTAGATATTATATTTCACTAAATGCCAGTTATAAAGAATATGTATCAATCTTTTCATTACGAAGATAAGAAGTAAAAATCCATAGTCAAAAACTGGAGGGTACACGTCCCCCTTAATGGTTTTCAGAAGTGCCATCTTGAGAATAACCATCACCCAGAACCTCGTTGAGTATTTGTAATTAGCGTCCACCTGGATCTAGCTTGCAGATGTTTGGGGGAGAATATTTTTTTGAAAAAGGATCGAAATGTCGCATTTGTGAAGATCAGCATTTGAGTTTTTTGTGTTGTGTTTTTAACCTTTTTTTTTCGCTTCATACGTGTCATCGCCGTTTGTTAATAGGACCTACCAAGAAACTGCAGGGGGTTCTGGGGAGATTTTTCGGCGGATTTGGAATAAATCGACCAGCACAACCAACTAAACTGATAAGAAATCTTAATGTTTTCTCAAAGAAATTACAGACGATCTTTGGTTTTCTTGAGAGAATGTGTTGGAAGCTCACCCCTTCCCTAGGAAGAGAGAGTGGGGGATGAATGAACAAGAGAGATAGGGATAGCGGAGGTGTGAAATGAGGAGAGCCCATTGACTACTCAATGTGGGGTTATACTTCTATACCCATATCGAAATTCAGGTCAACACATTTCTTTAGAATACTAAAAGCGCAAAGGGTGGACTGTACATTTTCTTTAAAAAATATTACAAGATTGATTCTTTGTTTAATGAGAATAAATGTAAATAAGTATGGAATCCATATAAATAAGTGGTGTTTTCAGAAAATTTAAATACATATATATATATATATATATATATATATAAACTGAACTTTAAAGATATACTTTTTAAAATAAGGCCAAGTTTTAATATTATTTTTGATATAAACGAAAAAAGCAAGGGGAAAATTGTAAAAACAAATACAAAAAAATATATAAATAAAAAAATATCCCCAACTCTTTAGCCACCCCCCCCCCCCCGCGAATTAAAAAAATGAAATTGACAGTATTATGTTAATTAGAATGTTGCATTATATAAATACCGACAATTTTGGGTCAGTGCGAAAATTAGATTGACTTTAAACCCGATTAATGATTTTGGACTAATACTGGCAATATCCAATGCCCAACTTCAAACTACTGGTTCTCACAAAGTCGCAATAATTCTCTTGGGATATGATTTTAGAAGGTTCATTCTACATTTTGTACTACAAAAGTCCGAGGAACTCGGAAGGACTTTTTTTATAAATCACTTTTTATGTGCAAAAATTCCTTAAAACTATGTATTTTTTTTTTTTTTTAATTCCTCTTTTTTTAATTTTTAAGATTTTTGCAATCGAAAAATCAAATTAAATATGTGATTTCATGTTGTTTCAGAGAAGTGCAAAAAAAAAAAAAAAACCGACAAACTGTCTGATAAGGTCTTAGTTAAGTTGTGAATGCAGCGAATTTGTCTGAAATTCACGCAACAGCAGAAAACGCTCTAAACTCCTAACTTCACATAAGCAGTGCGAATTCATGTGAGCTTATAAAACATAAATATTAAAGAATATAAATCTTCAGATATTTCTAAATACCGTGGAAGTTATTTCATTTCGAAATACGAAAGTTCGATTTTATGATTTTTGGCCACATAATCGCGATTTGGGACCACTGTGCGGCGTTCCACCTACTTTGTAACCAAAATGGCGGATATTTCGTCAATGTCCAATCTCTCTCTAATGTAGGATCTCTATAGGCGCTAAATACAGGCTCGATTTTTTGGCCGATCTCTTCTTCCATGCAGATAAAGGAGATTAAAATGTATTGAGCGGGTCCGGAAGGACCAAAAATCAAGCCTGAATTTAGCGTCTATTGATCGCAGCGCCATCTATTGTTTGCAATTTGAACTAAAATCGAAAACTACTGTAAAAAACTTTTGACCCCATGCACAACCCTCCTGCAAGAATTTTTTAAATATCTGCCACCGTTTCCAAGTTATTGAATTTTAAAATCAGTCAGTCCTTTTTAGGACACCCGGTATATTAGAAGCAATGTATTGATTAAAAAAATTAACTCGTGAGATTTAATGTGTTGTTAAAAAAAAAAAGCGCAAAATCATATTGATTCAAAATTTTTTTGACTGATAGAATGCTACATTAATGTACTTCTTTTCTGAAAAGGGTGAATACAGAAGTGGCTTGGGGGGACTTCCTCCGCAGCATCAAAATGCCTTCCACGAAAGTTTTGAAATTTTGCGTTTAATATAAATTTGAAGGGCCCCTTTTCGGAGCTGCAAAATTCTGTCCCGGAGAAAAATGTCTGAATTCAACACGGATTCTGAAAGGGTAGACTACTAAACACACTGCAACCGGGACAAAACCAATGTGCTTTTCGCAAACGACTTGTTTAAACGAAATATCAGCGTACTATGTATTTTTCAAAGTGTTTCGAAATGTTGGAGGAGTAACACTAATGTTTATGTGGTATGATGCAATTTTTGCTTCCTTGGGCGCATTGACTCCAGGATCTTTTTTAACTTCTCGCACAATCCATCTTTCATCAGCCTCAGACAGTTTCTTAGGGCGACCACTTCTAGGCTTATTTTTTACCGTTCCATCTGATTTATTCCTTTTAATTACATTAGTGGATAGTTGTTCTAGGTTTCTGCGCAATTTCAGTCACAGCATTTCCTGTTTTTCTTGCAGAAAATTGTGAATTATAATAATTTTGAGTTCCGTTGGTGTCTCTTTGCTTTTTCGCCCCATTTTTCACAAATTCTTTAAAAAAATGCATCAAACAAACACAAATTAATCTTGTCAAACTATGTGTGTGTAATTTCTAAAACTTTAAAGGGTGATTTTTGGCAAAACGCCAGGAATTTCCAACAATATTACCGCTGTCGAATACTTTTTTTTGATCTCGTAATTATGGGTGTTAATGAATTAATTGCTATTTTTCGTTATTTCTTTAATTTATTTAGATAATATTGATTGAAATAAAAAGAAGCTAATGCACATCAACTGGAATCTAGAAGTTTTTCTCATTTTTTAAGATAAGACAAAACATTGTAAACTCCATGCATGTCGAATACTTATTTTGACCACTGTGTGTTCTATACACCCGGCAATATATTGGGTCAGGGCTGTCGCTTAGAAGTGAATAATAGGGGGTGCTCAAGAAAATGTAAGGGAGGCTCATACTTTTTCTCTCTATCTGACACATGCTTGCATACACACATAGATATAGAGGGTGTATCTGAAATGCTTCAACAAACTTAGAGGGATGATAGTACTCATGAAGACGAACAAAAAATGCAATGGAACATGGAGTCGCAAATGCGTTTAAACGATGAAAATCAACAAAATGCGTCTGGAAATGGACAGACTGAGACAAGAAATAAACACGCCAGAAAATTATTTATTGCACAGAATAGGTACAACACAGCTCGTGATGTCCAGAGAAAACAAATATCTTACAAGAATTGTTGCAAAGTGTCGACCGCGGACATTATTACACAGAGTACATATACGGAGGAACGATTGGCAGACACGCTCAAAGACTACATGGCTTTGCATACGCGGATTCCTGCTCACAGATTTGTTTGGCTTTCTTCTAAGTTTTTCTTATCTCTTTCTGACCGGATATGCACAAAGTAAAAGGAAAACCAGCTTCCTGCTACTAGCCAGTTCTGCAGAAAAGCAGCATGCGATATTTCGATATTTTTATTAGTTTTGCGATTTTCACCCTTTAAACGTCATTTGCCACCCCATGTTCCATTGCATTTTTTGTTCGTCTTGATGAGTACTATCATCCCCCTGAGTTTGTTGAAGCAATTCAGATGCACCCTGTTTATGATTAAAGTATATTATATAGAAAGATAAATTAGTGCATGTTAATATTGTAGGCACATTGTTTTTTTTATTATTAACTATTTATACTATGTTAATTTTATGCTAGGAAAAGGCTGCAAAATGAAAATTTACTATATAGCTAGCGCATAATTATATTAGTGAAATAAGTGATGATGTCAGCAATTAAATAAAAAGTTTACGATTCACCTGTTTTAAAACAGTTGCAACCAAATTTTTTTTTCTTCTGAATATTCCCATCACGTGATGGGGTGTTGTGATATGACGATATTACTTGTACGCTTGCATTAGTAAAAGGTTGTCAATTCTAAATCTAGTTATAGTTAATACTAGCAGTAGAACTTGAACATTAATTGAACAGCAATTGTAGCAATTGAACAGCTTGATATATGAAGATAGGATGCGCGCGTGTTGAAACATTTTTTGCTGTTTTTATACAAATACTACTACAATTTAATGTTTGTGCAAAACTGTAAATGGCCCCAAAGCTAAGTTCAGTTTTTGAACAGAGTTTCATTCAGATTTTTGAAACACAGTTCCATGTGGTGACCTTCGAATCTTTCTCAGGGGAAGGGGGTCTCAAAACTTTTTAGAGGGGGCGGAGCCTCCCCCACAGGGGCGTAGCTACAGATATTTTTTCGGGGGAAAGAATTCGAAAATTTCTCAACTTGAAACAAATTCTTCCAACTTTCAACTAAAGTATGTATAATACGTGTACAGCAATGTGTATAATAATGATAATGAAACTTATGCATAAAAAATTCCTTTCCAAAGAAAAATTTTGAAATTAGAAACATAAAAATTCTAATTATTGGTTTGTTTAATAAAAAACAAACATGCAGGTCCTGAACACGATTTGACTGTTTTTAGAAAATGTCTGTCTGTGTATATGTGACACAAATTTTGTGGGTGCTATATTTCAAGAACTAATGCGCGGAATTTAATAAAACTTTAGATTCAGTTATATCTTGATAATAATTAATGCTGATTAGTTTTTGGTGTAAATCGCCCGAAAGGTAGCGCTGCTAAGCTGCATTTTTCACGATTTACATAATTTTAGCGATAGTTATCTCTCAAAAACTGTTGCACGGAATTTGATCAAACTTCATATTCTGTTAAACCTAGACATAATTTGGTGCTTATTAGGATTTTGTGTATATTATATAACAGGTGGCACTACTGTGCAGCATTTTTCACGATTTTCGCGTTAGCTATATCTGAAAAACTAATGCACGGAATTTAGTCAAACTTCATATTCGGTTGCACTTCCTTATTGGGCTTGGGTGTTTACTGTCCAAAGGTATTACTTTTGTGTTCTTTGGGTTTGGAATTTTCGTTGCATCTAACGGGTGTGTGCCGAAATTCAATGATTTGTTTGAAAAATGCAAGGCTTCTATCTCCTTTTTAAATGAACACAATTAAACGAATCTATAACTTTAGAATTCATTATTATGGCCATAGAATTATTATTTAATTTTAGCATTGTGGTTGCAAATTTTGAGGTATTAACATAATGGGATAGAATAAAGTTTTGGGATTGGCACACCGGAAATGTTTTAATTTAACATTAATTCTTCTTGTCTTCAAAGAAGCCAACCTGATGATAACATCATCCAGTTTAATAAAATCCACTATTTGACTTTCACATTTTGAAAGCATTAGGCTGTCAAGCCTGTCATCCCTCATTGTAGTTTGTAATATATATATTTTTTAAATTTTTATTTGACTAAAAATTCTTTCATTAGATGCAACGCCATAAAGATAAGCTTCTCTGAATGTTAAGATATGAGTATATAGTTTGACGGCATGACCCAAATAGTCTTTGAATTTCATGGTATGAGTAAAAGGTTTGTTTAAAGCTGCTATCAGATTCACCAATTTTTCAAGCAATTTTTGAACAACTCTTGATTTCCTCCAACTTTTCGTGAAATATTTTCTCAACACCCAGTGTGACAGCAAACAGCAATATCCCCAACTTTTTATCCACTGCTCTAAAAAAGTATGCGCTAGCCGCGCCTTTCCCCCCCAACTTTCAACATTTCAGCCAATCAGAGATAAGCGATTGATACGAATAGGCGATAAATATTAACGGCTGGTACTAGTAGTACTGGTTTTCCTCCAACTTTAGCAACGACAACCTTTTTCTCCCTTTGAACGGGAAAAAGTTGGGTTTAAAATCGGCTGAAAAGTTGGTGAATCGGATAGCAGCTAGTCAGTTAGGATTTGGTTCATTTCTATTTGACTCTACAAGTCATGTACATCCGTTTCTCATATACAGGTGGAAACATTATTAACTTTTCTAAGTTAGTGATACTCAAATTTGCCTTGCACAATTGAAATTTAAATATGAAATATATTGGTGCAATATTCTCCTGATATGGGGAACATTGTCATTTAAGCTCATTACTAAATTGCCGAAATTTTCTCGTATTTCTTATAATTATTTCCTGAAAAAATTATGTGTATCAATGTTCATTGCAGTGCTATTATTTTTATCTATTCTCTTTGGTGAAACCGTTTTCCTACCGCGCTTTCGGAAGTCAGCTTCTTCAGTCATATCCTAATATTCGTAATTGTTTGTGAACTTGTCTATAAAGAAATCTTTATTTCTTCAAAATTTTATTCAAGTGCAAGGTGTTAGCGTTACCATGCATGTCGATTTTTTCTTCAGATGATGGACAGCTTTCATAGTAATATTTCTTTCCAAATTCAAATCGTCCTTTTTTTACTTTCTTCTATCTTTACAAGAAGAAAGTATTGGATTCGTGAAAATTTTCGACTTCCGGTTTTCGACGGATTTACACGTTTTAGAATGCCCAGAACACGATTTGATGGTTTTTAGAAAATGTCTGTCTGTGAGTCTGTCTGTCATTCTGTCACTCTGTCACTCTGTCACTCTGTCTGTGAGTCTGTATGTGACAAAAATTTTGTGGGCGCTCTATCTCAAGAACTAATGCACAGAATTTCACAAAACTTATTATTTAGTTATACCTTGATATAAACTAGACCTGATTAGTTTTTGGTGAAAATCGCCCAACAGGTGGCGCTGCTATGCGGCATTTTTCACGATTGCTGCAATAGCTATATCTCAAGAACTACTGCACGGATTTTCATAAAACTTCAGATTCAGTTAGTCCAGGATATAGTTTGGTGTTGATTACTTTTTTGTGAAAATCACCCAACAGGTGGCGTTGCTATGCTGCATTATTCATGATTATCGCAATAGCTCTAACTCAAGAAAAAATGCACGAATTTTCATCAAACTTCAGATTTCGTTAGTCCTTGATATAAATTAGTGCTGTTTAATTTTTGGTGTAAATCGCCCAACAGATGGCGCTGCTGTGCTGCATTTTCACGATTTTCGTAAGAGCTGTATCTCAATAACTATTGCACGGATTTTCATCAAACTTCAGATTTAGTTAGTCCTTGACATGAATTGACGTGTAAATTAGTGCTGTTTAATTTTTGGTGTAAATCGCTCAACGGGTGGCGCTGCTATGCTGTATTTTTTGCGATTTCCGCAATAGCTTTATCTCAAGAACTAACGCTTAGATTTTCTTCAAACTTCAGATTCAGGTATACTTTGATATCATTTAGTGCTGTTTATTTTTAGTGTAAATCCCTCAACAGGTGGCGCTGCTATGCTACATTTTTCAGAATTCCCGCTGTAGCTCTATCTCAAGAACTAATGCACGAATTTTCATCAAACTTCAAATTCAGATATACTTTGATATGAATTGGTGCTAAATTCATGTAATTTCTTGTACTATTTAAATGATTTAACTGACGTGATTTATATAGAAGAAAGTTTTGTAATGGCCACAACATACTAGTTACCTTTATCATCCTCGAATGGATTTTTAGATGCTCCAAAATCTTCCACGAAAACTCTTTTCCTATTATGAAGGGTTCTTTCGGTCTGATATTTATAGTCATTTTTTAGAACAGCTTTAAACACACAACACTGGACTTTTGGTTTAAAATTTCACACACACCCATAAATATAAACGAACAGGACTAATATGTATTTCGCACACACACAAATAAAAGTAAAATGTGACAAATTTATCTAAACTATAATTCTTCTTATATTCACATTTGCTCATATAACGCCCTTTTCTTGACTTTGAAGGGTTAACTAATTTTTGTGGCAAAAAATCACGAGAATGAGTAAAATATTGTCCAAAAATCGGGAAATTAGTTAAAAAATTATTGCAATTTGTGAAAACTCATCAAATCTTCTTGCCCAGCTGTGTTTCAAGTAGGTGACTTTTCCTTTCTGTTATACTACAAGTGATCTCCAATTTTCAAAAGAAGATGCAATCCATTTGGATTAAAATAGCTGGATTCTGTTTTAGGAGGAGAAGGTGAGGTAGGTTGAAATTTTTGGGAAAGGAACAAAGTTTTGGAAGAAATAAAGGGACTGGATAGTCAGCTATTGATGAACAGGAGTAGAGAAATTTAGTTCTGGTAGATGTATAATATTTTTGTATAACTGAAAAGTACAATGATAAATTGAGTGCGGCTAATTTCTTTTTGTATTTCTTTTGATAATTTAACTTGTTTACTGTTACAGTACTCAGAAAACATAATCACCAAAACAATAAAAATTTCGTAATTTTTTACTTTCTTCTATCTTTACAAGAAGAAAGTATTGGATTCATGAAAATTTTCGACTTTCGGTTTTCGACGGATTTACACGTTTTAGGGGTCAGAGATTCCAAAAAACATGTTTTTACAAATGTCTGTCTGTGACTCTGTGAGTCTGTCTGTCTGTGTGTATGTGACACAAATTTTGTGGGCGCTCTATCTCAAGAACTAATGCACGGAATTTAATAAAAATTTATATTAAGTTATTCCCTAATAAAGATTGATGCTGATTAGTTTTTGGTGTAAATCGCTCAACAGGTGGCGCTGCTATGCTGCATTTTTCGCGATTTCTGCACTAGCTCTATCTCAAGAACTAATGCACGGGATTTTCATCAAACTTCAGATTTAGTTAATCCATGATATGAATTGGTGCTGGTAACGTTTTGGTGCAAATCGCGCAACAGATGGCGCTGCTATGCTGCTTTTTGCAGCATTTACACGATTTTCGTAATAGCTCTATCTCAAGAAATAATGTACGGATTTTCATTCAAACTTCAGATTCTGTTAGTGCTTGACATGAGTTGACGTTTTGCACCTTGTGGTGTAAATCGCTCAACAGGTGGCGCTGCTATGCTGCATATTTTGTGATTTCCGCGATAGCTCTATCTCAAGAACTTATGCTCGGGTTTTCAACAAACTTCAGATTCATGTATACCTGGATATGAATTAGTGCTGTTTATGTTTTGCTGTAAATCGCTCAACAGGTGGCGCTGCTATGCAGCGTTTTTCTCGACTTCCACAATAAGCTCAATGTCCAGAACTAATGCACGGATTTTCATCAAATTTCAGATTCAGTTAGTTCTTGACATGAATTGATGTTTTGTACCTTTTGGTGTAAATCGCTCAACAGGTGGCGCTGCTGTGCTGCATTTTTTTGTGATTTCCACAGTAGCTTTAGCTCCAGAATATAATCTACGTAGTTTCATCCAACTTCAGATTCCGGTATACGAATTAGTACTGTTTGTGTTTTGGCGATTCCGATTTACGATTCCGGTATTGAATTAGTACTGTTTGTGTTTTGGTGCAAATCGCTCACAGGTGCATGCTATGCTACATTTTCAAAATTTCTCCTACAGCTCTATTTCAATAACTAATGCACGAATTTTCATCAAATTTCAAATTCAGGTATACTTTTATATGAATAAATTGATGTAATTTATTTTACTATTTAATGAATTTAATTGACGTGATTTTATAGAAGAAAGTTTTGTGATGGCCACAACATACTAGTTACTATTACTTTTAAAAAAGAAATTGTCACAAAAATCTAGAATTTCCCAACTCTAAGTCAAATTTCCCAACTTCACATATATTGGAGGGGAGGCTCCCCCCCATACCCTCCCATGCGGACGCCCCTGTCCCCAGCACCCCTCTAGCTACGGCCCTGTATCGGTATCTTTAATTGGCATCTTAGCCCGTGTTGGCTCACCTAGTATCTTAAACTGTCAAGATATTGACAAAACAAGTCCAAAATGAACATGTTCATGCTTTTCTAGATTGCCTGTTGTTAGTTTCGCCGTACTTTTTTGGTTATACAGTAAATTCTGCCTAAGGCGGACTCTGTATAAGCCAAAAAACTGTCTACCGCGGAAAATTTTTCAAGTCCGGCGAACCCGTAGAAAATTACATTATTCCATACTGCATAAGGCGGAATCTGTCTAACTGGAAACGGAAAAGGATTTTAAGGTCCCACCGGAAACAAAAATTTTGCATAAGGCGGAAAAAATGATACTTTAAAAATAAAAGGCATTTTGTTTATTAAACTTTAAAACTGATAAGTCAAATACTCAATGTCGAGCATGTTCGTTAAATTCCGTAAAACTTTGAAAAAGTTAATTCAAAAGAACAGAACCTGTTTAAAATTTTAGGAATTTATGCTTATGCCATTTTTCATATGCAAAATTGCATTTAAAGGTTAATATTTCTAGTAGAATGAACATTTATCAAAATATATTTCTTCGAAAGTACAATGTATTATACTTTAAGGTTGTACTCAAATTCACAGTTATAGCGTTCTGTCTCATTCTCGAAGTTTATTGTTTATTTTGTGTGTGTGTAAACTTATAATTCGCATGTATTACAGTAGTACTAAGAAATTGAATAGCGTTTCTCATTTATCTATAAAGACAAAAGGTCTTTCTGAATTTCAGTTTTCAAGCGATTTTCGAGTCAGGAAAATCAATGAAAGACCATCTTCGAGGGATTTTTTTTTTTTTTGGGGGGGGGGGGGAGCTTTTTTGCACAAGCCGGAATATTGTCTACTACGGAAAATTTTCACAGTCCCGATCGATTCCGCCTTAGACAGAGTTTACTGTATCTTATATCTTCTAAGATATTTTGTTTTATATAGCATTACCTGTAACCTGTGTAGAAATCCGTTGTGTTGGATTTAAACTATGTTTGAGGTCTTTCGACTGTGTGGGGAATCAGAAATCGAGTTTTATACACATTTCAAGTTTCTAGCCGTAACAATTCCAAATAACTCGCAATTTAGAACGTTTTTGGAATGTTTTCTGCTCCTGTCACCCTTTTAAATTTCGAATTTTGTAGAAACCGTTCTTAGAAGGAAGGTCTCCTTACTGGGCATACTCAGTATATTTTGAAAAAAAATACTAATTAAACTACTTATGTATGTAATAAAGGACCATCCAAAATTAGCGGCGGAATTACAGTAGAAAGTCTGTAAAAAAACAAAATACTTTCGAGTATTTGGCGCGAAAAGACGAAAGCGTCACGCGATTTGGTGAGCAGCCCTTTTCCTCGTTCCTCGCCAAAAGCAAACGATTTTAATGCATATGAAAATTGCTTGTTAATTGATTTTTAGAATGCGTGTAAATAGTATTTAATGAATTTAAACTTAAAAAATGAGAGAGTTTAATGCATACATTTATTTTTATATTACATATTTATGTTTCTTGTTGCTGCAGTTATCTAATTTTATCACTGTAAAAATAATTTCATATATAAAAGATATTTTCCTATTGAAAAATATATTTTCATATAGAAAAATATATTTTCATATATTTAAGCGTATTTCAAAATAAAGGTCAGATGTCGGAGAAAATATAATCAATATCGGAGAAGTTTTTGTTTCCATAGCAAAAAAATTGAATCGACGGTGCTCAATTGGACTTAATTTTGAGATTGAAACAATTTTAATTAATTAAAATTTTGTTTTAATTCATAAAGTTTCATAGTTAACTTTCATTATAAACGTATATATATGACAAAACTATAGTTAAAACAAACTAAAACTTACAAACTAAAGCTATTTAAATTAAATTTATTTAAGCAAGTTAAACATGAAACATTTTTACCTTAAGGGGGCCGAGAAAGCAAAATTCAACCAAAAAATCGATTTTTACTTTTTTACATCATTAAATAGTTTAAACTTTTATCTTTCCAACGATGTGTCACACATGTTTATATATATATAAATAAGTGTTGAAATTATTCATTCTTTCTAATTATTCATTCTTCACAGCTTAATGGCCATTTAAATCTTTAATTGACTTTTTCTCAAAACTTGGATTTTTCAGGTTTATGTTCCTTTTTTCAATATCTATTAAACTTAAGAACAAAGATTATTTTTAATACTTATATTATGTTATATTGTATACTTCAACACAGGGATTTAATGATTTGTTGAGAATTATTCATTTTAGGCAGTGAAATCTTACCAAAAATACTAATTTAAAAATAACTTTCAACAAATAATTAATAATTAATTTTGAGTTTCACTTAGAAAGAAAATGGTCTGTTAAAATACGTAAATCATGTTATTTTAACTACTCTAAAAAAATCTAGATCTCTATCTTTCACCATTTCTGAGAAAAAGGTACATAAAATTGGTGAATTTAACATGGGGGAGATAGGACTTTCCCGGTCCCCTTAAAGGGTAATTGTCATAAAAAAGTATTTTTTTTTTTTTTTTTATTCCATCGCCAGCCGGTGATAAATCGCCAAATAACGAAATTTTCATTATTTTTTTTTACGCTCACTCTATCAAGTTTCCGCCGAAATTTTTTTTATAAACATATCTATCCTCCTGAGAAGAACATTCTATATTTTTTCAGATTTTTTGGAATATGCCCGTATGGAGAACTTCCTTGTTAGAGAGAATTTGTTATAAGCAACTATTATGCCAAATTTCAAATTTCTAAACCTAACACTATCACAAAAACCGCAATTTTAGAACACACCCTTTCATTCATGCACCCTTTAAAATTTCGATTTTTTTTTTTTTTTTTTTTTTTTTTTTTTTTTTTTTTTAACTAATCTGTCCAAGAAATTACGTCTTAAGTGTAACAGTTGTCAGAAATTTTAAGTTTCTAACTCTAACAGTATCAAATCAATCGTAATTTAGAACGTTTTTACCTTATTAACAGGGTTGCTAGTTTGGCCTCCATTTTTAATCCGAAATTTCAAATTCATACCGAAAATTTTGAAAGAAGAATTTTTGCTTTATGTGAACGCTAAATGTGTCTTATTAAAGGGACCTTCTATATTAGGAGACAAAAAAAACAAAAACAAGTGGGTAAGTGTGATCATACATCGCACAAAGGGTTTCGTTTAACATTCCTTTCAAAACGTCCTGTACATTTATCGCCATGGAATACCTTCTAAATTTTGGCAAACACATCCTAAACTATGTTAAAGTTTCAAACATATTCGCCTTGTTATATTTCCTAATTTTGTTCGCCCCCCCCCCAAATGCTACGATATATCACATGACGGGTATCTGCCAAATTTAGAAAAGTGCCCCCCTTGGGGGGGAGTGGGCAGACGGTCACCATGATTTTTGACGCGGCCTGATTTTAAAAATTTATGTTATGTTTTATGAGCCATATTAAAGTTTCAAACAGATCGTCCAGTTATATTTCCTAATTTTGTTCGCGCACCTCCCTCAACCCCCCCCCCTCCTCGAAATGCGACGCGCCCTTCTTCTTTATAATTTATTATCGTGTGTTATAAAGTATCTTAAAGTTTAAAACAGATTGAATTGTTAGATTTCCTACTTTAAATGAAATCGCGGTCTGTTAATTCCACATTCCACCACCAGGGAGCGCACTGTATTCTTAACAAAAGCGTATCTGAACGAAACTCCTTTACACAACCCATTAGTAGATATGTTACTCGAGGGGGTGGCGGTCTTCAGCAAGAATTTAAGATAATTGTTGAAATTACTATTCGGAAATAGTGGTAATTTAACTTTTGACATATTTATATTTAATAAGTATAAGTAGCATGTATCTGACGACTCCATCAAAAAACGCACCTGAAACGGTATGAAACAAAAAAGAAATATTTTGCCCCTCCCCCTCTCCCCACCTTCCCGAAATTTCACGCGCCATTTTTTATAAACTTTTTCTAATGTGTTATAAACTATCGTAAAATTTCAAACAGATCGCCTTGTTATATTTCCTAATTTTAACAAAAATGTTAGTTCCACATTCCACCACCAGGGAGCGCACTCTATTCTTAACAAAACTGTATCAGAAGGAAACTTCGTTAAACAACCTATAAGTAGATATGTTACTCGAGGTGGTGGCGGTCTTAATAAGAAATTAAAATATTTGCTGAAATTACTATTAGGAAATAGTGGTAACTAAACTTTAGACAATTTTATATTAAATAAGTAGCATATATCTCAGGACTCCCTCAAAAAGTCACCTAAAGCGGTCAGAAACGCTAATTTTTTAAATAGAAATCTAGCGCCCCCCCCCCCCCTTCCCCGAATTTCGCGTGTCATTCTTTCTTACACTTTATCTTATGTGTTATAAAATGTCTTAAAGTTTCAAACAGATCGACTTGTTAGATTTCCTAATTTTAACAAAATCGCGTTATGTTAGTTCCACATTCCGCCACCAGGGAATGCACTCTATTCTTAACAAAAGCATATCTGAACGAAACTCCTTTACGCAATCTTTCCGTAGATAGATGGGTCGGATGGTGGCGGTCTTAAACAAGAATTTAAAATATTTGCTGCGGTAACAAACGCTAAGATTTTAAAAATAATTCTAGCTCCCCCCCCCCCCTCCTCGAAATATCACACTCCATTCTTTTTTACACTTTTTTCTATGTGTTATAAACTATCTTAAAGTTTCAAACAGACTGAGTGGCGGTCTGAACCAATAATTCAAAATATTTCCTGAAATTACTATTAGAAAATAGTGGTATGAAGTAAACTTTCTGATGATGAATGAGTTATACTTATCTCATATCGCTGTTCCAAAAGCCCAGGCAAATTATTAGATTTCCTAATTTAAGTTAATTCGTGGTTAAATAAGCGCGTCTCTTCATTTTAATCGACGCATTTGATAGGAATAAACCGATGAATTAAATAATAATTAATATTTCAGCTTGTAATTAAGATAGGACTTAGATATGGGTATCAATGAAATCAGCGAGAAATTTGACATCGGGATGCCAAAAAATGTAATCAAAAAATTTAATATTTAAAAAGTTAAAATTTCGTATTAAATTATGCTATTATGGAAAACCGCAGCGTCGTCATGTCTACCTGCTTTCCCGCCGAATTGAAATCTTTTTATTTCCTTGTCTTTCCAATTAAAGAAATAAAATTTTTATCGATCGATTTTTAGTGAATATTTTAACTTATACACATCGCAGAAATGTGAACTTTATACCAAATGAAAGTAGATTTTTTTCTGCGTCTGTCTATTCCATTTACAAATTTCTCGGACCAATATTTTCTGATATACGATTTCGCTTTAAAATCTCCACTTCATTTTTCGGCTTAATTTCCTCCGTGGTAACCGTGCATTCGGCTGATTTTACTGGCAACCCTTAGGAGAAACACGGATGATTTCGAGAAAGTCCGTTTGAATTTGCGTTAAAAAGGTGGATTGGTTAATTTTAGAAGTTAATTAGCCCGTAATTCGGTTAATTACCAACTTTTTCAAAATTTTATGATTTGTTGTTTGATGTGAGGTGTTCAGCTATAAGTACCCAAAATTTCAAGTCTCTAACATGTATAGTTTCTGAGAACGGGCTCTGTGACGGACAGACAGACAGAGGAGCGAGACGAATAGGGTTTCGTGAGATGAACGAAACCCTAAAAAGCACTTTTTTATGATTTTTTTTTTTTTTTTTTTTTTTTTGTAAGAAAACTGTATGATGTATCTTTTTGAAATTTTAGCAGTTTATTGTACATATCTTAAATACACAAGAATTTTTTTTAATTAGATTTTGTTGCTTTTACTCTAAGTTGTAAACAAATAGGTTCAACTGCTTTGGAAAATTTCGTCTGGACGGTGGGCATGGTAGCGCCTTGTAGAATTATCTGAAACACAAAAATAATTTTTTTTCGTAAACTTCGTGAGTATAGTTTCTAAATTAAAGGAACCCATAAAGTTATTTAAAAAAAAAAGTTATGTAATGGCTAATTTAAAAAAAAAATTTTTTTTTAATTCGTTCTTATTTGTTAATAACTTTTTTAAAAATAATTTTAGTAAAAGCTTTAATTCATATCAAAGGCAATTAAATAAGCTTTAATTTAAAAAAAACCAAGATGATCCATTGAATATTATTTTTTTTTTTTTAATCTTGTCCACCGTGCCAACCACATTTTTTGACACGGTGGGCGTCTAATTGAACCATTTGGAAACACATAACACATTTGAAATCTCAATTTCAGCAATTCCTATCTACAGCCGGAAAATTATCCGAATTATTTGAGCAGCCTTGTATATGATATATAGATTTGATCTATAAACTACAAGCATGCAAAAAGTTAATTCAGCTTGAAAATAAATATCTCAGTTGAAAATTCCTCTTCAGTATTTTCCGCTAATAAGGAGAATGGTACATGAATTCTTTTGTGCAGTCCTGTATACAAGGTATAGTAACATGCAAAAATTTGTTCAATTTAAAAGCGCATACCGAAGTTGACAAAATACTTCCAGCAGTTATTGCTCAAAGACAGATTGTAACCGATTTCTTTTGTGTGCCCGTGTAAATAAAAGATAAAGGCTATGAATGCCCAGTGGAATATTTCGCAAACCCCCTGAGCGGGCCTCCTTCAGCCAGACGGGAGGCGCCAGATCACGTGACCTACCAGAGAATTGATATTAAAAACATTTTTCTTGTTCTTTTAGTTCTATAGTAGAAATGTAAAATTTGAACGCACGAAGTAGACTGCATTTTTTCTCTTGGTCTTCTAAAACTAGAAAAAAATAAAATATTCTTGATTTCATAAATTAATTATCTTGGATTCCCAGTGAGGAATATGAATATATTTAAACAAGTGATTTTCAAGTATTCACCAAATGTTTCGCTGTAAATAACCTGTAGATATTTAAATGTGTAAAAATACAATTAGCAAAGTTTTTAATTATTGTGCTCATTTACATTGTACAACACCAGCGTAAAACTTTCAGTGATGACTTTAATATGATTTAAAACGAATCGTGAATTCTTCAACTAATGCTCTCCCTATAACAATACCGTATTGTGAATTGTATGTAATAATGTGAAATTCGTCGACTACTTGAATATCTTCATTATGCCTTATACGACAGTAATCATCTTGTAGTGAAATTCGGTGATTTATATAAATTTCAATACATCTAAAATAGCGTAATGCCATTAAAATACTATGCAAACGATTTTTCCCCATTGACCCTCATGTAACGGAATTCTTTTGAGTGCCCTTGTAAATGGACTATTAATGCTACACACCTCCTGTCCAATGCTGAACATGCCATGGTAAGTATCTATGACATATATCAACTGCATGAAAACCCAACTATATTTACGCGAGTTAGAGCGTGGACAGACAAACCGAATTCATGAACACTTTTCAACTTTGTTGGAAAGTGTTAAAAATGGAACTCCCTCTAGAGGTCTGCACTGTGCGAAATTTCCACGCCCGGGCCTGACCCGACTCACAGAAAAAAATTCAGCCCGGCCCGATACAAAAATTAAAAGTTCGGCTGCGAGCTCGGCCCGGCCCGTAGAAAAAATAATATTGACCCGTCCCGGTAAAAAACTTAACAGTTCAGCCCGAGCTCGGCCCGACCCGAGTGAATTTCTACAAAACATTGATTTTTATGTCGATTTCATTAAAAATTTGTCTCGTACGAGGAAGTTCTGACCAAAAATATTTATCGTAACTTTTTCTTTCATGTTTATAATCTTCATTTTTATAGAAGTGCCGCAGGCTGCGATATTTATTTTTTTTAATGAATCTCTACTTCTTGTATGTAAATGTTTCAGTTATCATTAATATTGTTAATCCATATTCCATGTATTGAAGTGTTAAAAATCTGAAAAACAGTAAAATCTTCTAAGACGGAATTGCATAAAAAAAGAAGAAGAAAATGCGCTATAGACAAGTTTCCTTCTTAGCAAGTGTAAATGTATTATATATTCTTTTCTTACGTATTAATATATTAATTTAGCATGGATCAACACGTTTTTCTGTTTGAAACAGGGTTCCGTCATAGGCAGGTTCCTTTTCACACGTTTTACTATATTTTAATTTAGCTATATTTTAATAAGCGTAGAAATCTACTATTTTTTAAAAAGAATAAATTTTAATGTTTAAGTGTAGAATAATGGCGATTTTAAAATGTATGCATTTTTTGCAAACATTTTTGGACCAGGCCTAATTTAACTGACCTTTGAATGGACCAGGCCACGATGAGACAATGATTTTCATACGGGCTGGGTCAAAACTAGGACTGGAAATTTTGGGCCGTGAAGAGTAGGGATGAAACTTGTCTAAATTGTATAAATTTATATAACACACGCAAAATAATACAGCTATAAATTTCCATTCATCATTGGAGCAATAATATTAAAATACGCCAATAATTCCACAATCGAGTTTTTATCATGCTTCAATACATTTTTTCACACTTATATGATTTTATATATTTACCACGTCCTTTATATTGCCAATATGACGTTATTCCATTTTTTTTATTCGTCAAATTAATTAAATAATTATAATTTTTCACATGGAAATCTTAAAACAGAAAAATTATGACGTAGCATTCATTTTTGTTTTTAATTCGTCAAACTATTTATTTATTTTCATTTTTCACGTGGAAATCTTGCAGTAGAAAAGTTATGATGTAATATTCCCTTTTTTAAATTCGTCAAACCATTTAATTTCATTTTTTCACGTGGAAATCTTGCAATAGAAAAGTAATTGTTGTGGTAAGAAATTTATTGTGGATTTTTAATTGTTGGCAACAGCTATAACGAAAAATTTTTAATTTTTAATTGGAAATTGCTGTTAAATTTGTGGCTTTTTATTAAAAAAAAATTAACTGTAAATTATTCGGATTCGGGATTACTTTAGTTACCTCGGCCGTGTTTTAATACACATGTACGTAACATTTCACAATTCTGGCTTCCATACTGTGGATTTGTATAGCATTACTGACAGACAAATTTTCATTTTTATATATTAGACTTACAGGGACTCTCAAAAGAATTCCTTTACATAATGGACTATGGAGGGAAAACATTTGCGGTGCATTTTAATAATATCACGCTTATTTTAAACATATTGAAATTTATATATATCACTTAGGTTCACTACAACGCGCTTACTGGAGAATCTGGTGTGCACATAATTTATTGTTCATTCACAGGGATACACAAGAGTATTTGGCTACAGATTGGCTGCCTATGAAGAATTATTGCTGGAAATGCTTTTTCAGTTGCGCTACGCGTTTTAAAATTTAACTTTTTTTCGGGGGGAGGGGAGCATTTACTTTGGTGTTCATAAATTCTATAGATCATAGAAGCCTTACACAAAAGGTCTCAAGTACTGTCGTGGAAAAAAAAAAGTAAACACCTCTTACTAACTCTGCAAAAAATTATCGTAGAAGAAAGTTACTGGTACCACACGATTGGTAATAAAGTCTACTTTTAAATGAAGTATTTAAAATTTGCTTAGGGGTGCCATCTACATATTAAAATGAGCCATAACTTTGTTTTTTTTCAATAGCAATACACAATTCTGACAGCATAAATGAATTCTACGCTCTTCAATTAGCCTAAAAACAAATTTTTATGCAATTCGTACGATAAGTTTCCGAGAAATTAATTATTTTAAAACGAGCGTATTTTCAGGGCTGTATCCAAATTGAAGTTCGGTACTCGATTGTAGACCGACAGAGCCCTTTTCTTGATCAAGCAGGGCATAAAATAACATATAAAGTAGGCGACACTAGTGTCGCCCAGTATCAAGATATTGTCGCCCAGTGACAAGAGACGATGCCGGCAGTTTTTTAATGTAAAACAGGTGAATAGCATAAGCTTACTCTGTGACTCGGGAGATGATAAGAATGGCAACAGTCGTCATAGCAGTAAAAGAAAACACAAAAGTAATAGAAAACACAATAGCACAGTTACAAATTGCTGGTTGTTTTGCTGTCCAGGTAAATGGTTCTGTTGAGTAATACGAAGTTTACAACAAGTTTGTTACATGCACAATTTTTTTTTTTTACTGAAAAACAAGAATTAAAATTAGTTTTTCTAAGAGAATGTAAATCAAGTAAGAGAGGAACAGAAAGCCTCGTGGATTCTACCAAGATTGCATTTGATAACTTGAGTTGGTTATAGAGAATGACGCAAAAAATAAGTTGGCAGGCTAAACTACAAATGGGATGGGGGAAGCGCAAACACAGGCAAGAACAGCGACCTTTAGGTTCGTGTGAAACAGTACTTGGGTAAGAGATTTTCTTTGGGTGTGGTGCATTGTTCATATGTCCGACTTAGCTATGTCTCATTTAGAATCATCAGTTATCAAAGTTCAGCATTGATAATCAAATATAAAAATCTGTAGCAACACTTTATCGAGTTTCTGCTCCACACTTTGACGAACTTGAATAAATAGCTGGAAAAGAAAACCAAATTGTCTTTTGTTTCCCTCTATGTTTTGAAGTACGGTTCGTTAAACACTTAAAAATCTTCCTTTCATGCAAAAACTTTATGAATCATCAACCCGAGTTATCAAAACTGAACAAGCTTCTGCTGGTGGATTCCTTCGAATGTAGATGAAAGATAATGAACAACAACGCCTGACTTGCCTAATGCTAGATCTTCTAAAACACTTTGAAAAACTTCAGAAAGACAGTCAAAGGTCTTTCATTACACTGCCTGATATTGAATTAATATAGAATTGTTAAAGAGAAATTTTTACGAATGCTTTGATGGCGAAAATAAATGCAGCACTAAGGAAGAAAGTGATTCTGATATTGAAGATAATCCTCACAAACATAAAGTTAATAACTCATTAGTTTCTACCAAGAGATGCTAGATTACAGAGGAAAAAGAAACTGTATTGAGTTGTAAAGAATTTATTTCCCAAAGATTAGAAGAGTATCAAAAGAACATCGCCAACGGGATAGATGCTTTCTTAAATGCAAGAAGACAAACAGAGGTTATTAGTGCAGCCCGCCTTGATGTTTAGAACCTTTTTGGTAAAGAATAAGTCGCCGAATTTACTGTTGGTGCAATGGCTTTGTATGCAGCTGAAAACTGAGTCCTTCTCATCAATAGCAAGACTACATTACTACTTTAAGGCGTTTCAACCTGACTCTTGTTTTCAACCAATTGGAGCAATCATATGTTTCTTTGACGCAACACAGTGCTGGCCCAGAAAGAGCTGTGTCCATACATACAACACTAAAATCCAACAAACAGTAGGAACTATCAAGAGAAGCCTTAAACTCAAGGATGTTCATTGCTCGTAATGGAATTGGAATAGCTTTTTATGATCCAAGGCCTGTTATGCAACGAAAGAAGGAGAAAGCTTCCAGACAACAAAATCTACGAGAATCCGGAGTTTCTTAAATTTTTTTAGCTAAGACAGTAACTTGTAAAAAACCTTAACGATTGTAATTATTATTGTAGCATTTTGGAAACTTTATAAAAATTTAGTATTTTGGAAACTTTACAAAAATTTAATAAAGTTAAAAATTTGAAAACGTAAAGAACAAAATCATTTTCCTACTCTCATGATTCCACTATTTGTATAAGACAGTCCTTTGTACAAAAATTTTAAACCATTGGAATTATTGTTGTATCATTTTCGAAATATTTTAAAGACAGAGTTTGATTTTTAACACTTTCCAACAAAGTTGAAAAGTGTTTATGACTTCGGTTTGTCTGTCCGTCTGTCTGCGCTCTAACTCAAGTAAATATACTCGGATTGCCCTGAAATTTTTGGATGTTATTGACATTTACCATAGCACGTTCCCTATTTCAAATGAAGTTTCTAGAATGTTTAGTTCATTTACAGGGACAGTCAAAAGTTTGCCGTTACATTACCGCCTATGGGAAGAAATCATTTAAAATGATTTTTAATGATGTTACACTCTTTCAAACATAAGAAATTTCATATGCATTTATGAAGTGCACTAAAATATGCATTCTGTAGAATATGCGGTGCAAAGGATAGTTATTATTCATATTTACAGGGCCACACAAAAGAATTCCATTACATAATGATATAGGGTGGAGGGAATTGTTTGCGGTGTATTTAAGGATGTTCTCAAATTCAAAAGGGCACCTTTCTGACATAAGTTTTAATTTATGTTTCTTCGAAAATGCATGAAAACTAGCTGGTGTTGTTTTTCAGAAACTATGTAATTGAGCTGTGTTTTCCATTTTTTTTAAAAAACACAATAGATCTTTCAGAAAATAGTGTCAAAGTGGGTGTTTTGAACCGAACTTCCGCACGAAAGAAGAAAGAGACTCAAGAGCGGGCGAAAAACATGTTCACGTGATCAAAATTCCTTATAACTCAATAGGTAATTGATTGATCAAAAAATGGAAAAAACAGTTCTATTCCAAATCGCTTCCATGGCCAGGCTTTCCAATTTTATACCTTTCCGTTAAAAAATGAATTTGTAAATATGTCAGAACATTTTGCGCTTGTTGAGCAGAACAGTTAAGAACAGCCTTAAATTATGTTAAATTGTTTCAGGTATAATGAAATTGATATACGTCGCTGAGGTTTACTCTAACTTATTTCATGTATAATACAAAGTGCATAGCATTTACAGGGACACACAAAAGATTTCAGATACAATATTACTATATTGTATCCGAAGTTCTGTGAAGTAGCAATGAATGCTAGAAATGCATTTTTAATTATGTTATGCGCTTTTATGTTTCACTATATTTATGCGTAGTATATGGGGTGTATAAATGCTATAATTCATATACAGGGCTACACAAAAGAATACATAATGGTTACTGGGTATGAGTGCAAATTGCTTAAAAGTGGTTTTTAAATGAGTTATGCATTTTTACAGCTGAACTACATTTAGCTCACTAAGAAATGTTTATAGAATATAGATAAAATAATATACAGGGTCGCGCAAAGTATTGGATACATGCCGTCAATAAATGATAATTTCTGGAAATGTGATTTCAGTAGTTTTAAGAGTGTTTTAGTTTGAATTAAATTTTAGCTAAATAGTGGCGTGTAATAAAAGTACTAGGTTAACTACAGGGTTGTACAAAAGTATACAAGTATGTTTCCATTTATTGGTATAAATTGCTGAAAGAGAAATTTCAAACTGTTATTAGTTTTCTTGCTAAACTAAATTTCCCTATGGTATATATATCAACCTACAGATCAAATACAGGGCTGTTCAAAAGAATTGAAATACATATTTGCTATGGACGGTAACGGCTGCAATCAGTTTTTCAAATGTTTTATGCGTTTTCTAAAGTGTTTACATAGTTAACTTATATACCTTATTTCCCTAAATAACGAAGTTTTGTTAAAGCATTCAGGAAGTGTTGGAAAGTGTTTCATAATCTATGCTTAACACATGATTTTTCTTTCTAGTTAAAAACATAAAGGGTAAAATCTGTTTTCTTGTTCAGTTCCACTCTTTGCAAAATGCAGTAACTTGTAAAAGTCAAAAGATTGTTTAACCACTCTAATTATTATTGATTTGTTATTTTGGAAATATGTTAAACAAGTCGGATATACCAAAACCAAAACTTTCTTCTATCTCATACATGTCAATACTTCAAAATTCGTTATCACAGTACCAAAATTAAATGGCAATCTATGCTCATCATAAGGATTCTAAAAAGATGAAATTCCGTGCATTAGTTCTTGAGATATGACTATCGCTGAAATCATGTAAATCCAGCAAAATGCAGCATAGCAGCGCTACTTATAGGGTGATTTACACCAGAACCTAATCATCATCAACTTATGTCAATGTCTAACTGAATATGAAATTTGGGGAAAATTCGTGCATTAGTTCTTGAGATAGAGCTATTATACAAATCATGACAAATGCAGCATAGCAGTGCCACCTGTTGAGCGATTTCCACCAACACATAATCAGCAGCAATATTAATGAAGGTATACTTGAATCTGAAGTTTAATGAAAATTCATGCATTAGTTCTTGAGATAGAGCTATTGAGGGAATCGTTCTAAATGCAGCACAGCAGCGCCACGTATTGGGCGATTTACACCAACACGTAGTCAGCATAATTTCATATCAAGGACTAACTAAATCCGATGTTTGATGAAAATGTGCGTGTTAGTTCTTGAGATAGAGCTACTGCGAAAATAGTTTAAATCCTGCAAAATGCAGCATAGAAGCGCCACCTGTTGGGCGATTTACATCAAAACGTAAACAACACCATCAACTCATATCAAGAAGTAACTGAATCTGAAGCTTTATAAAAATCCGTGCAGTAGTTCTTGAGGTAGAGCTATTGCGGAAATTCTGCAAAATGCAGCATAGAAGCGCCACCTATCGGGCGATTTACACCAAAAACTAATAAGCACCAATCTATATCAGGGAATACCTGACTATAAATTTTTATTAAATTCCGTGCATTAGTTCTTGAGATAGAGCACCCACAAAATTTGTGTCACATACAGACAGACAGACGTTTTGTAAAAACATGTTTTTCGGAATCTCTGACCCCTAAAACATGTAAATTCGTCAAAAACTGGAAGTCAAAAATTTTCATGAATCCAATACTTTCTTCTTGTAAAGATAGAAGAAAGTAAAAAATTAACATGATAATTTTTCTTTATGCTCTTTAAACACCAAGAGAAAAATCTGTTTCATGATTAGTTTCACTTTGGGGCTAAAACTATAGTTACGGTACTATTTCACCAAAAAAATAGTTAATTACATGATTCAGTGAAGGTTATATAGTTTACCAACCAGCAAAAGAAGTACAATAGACATAACTAATAAGGTATAGAAGTTTGTCAGCTAGTCAATATGCTTATAATTTGGTGTTCTGTTATCAAGGATAATTCATGAACATTTATTTGGGACAAAAATCCAAAATTATTGTCGCCCAGTGAAAATTCCTTAAAATATGCTCTGTGATCAAGGCATCTTAAGCGCCACTCAAGCAGTCATTGAAGACTGCTACATTACAGGATAGCATAAGAAGTTTCAAAATATCCAGTCACTTCTATCATAGAAAGCTCCTTAAGCCATCATTTTGCAGTTTTTTAAGCATAATTTGAAAACTACACTGCTCAAAAAAATTATGGGAGCAAGCAAAAAAGGGAAGAGAACAGTGCAAGACAGTCATGTATGGGCATAAAATGTATAGTACACGTATATCAAAGCGAAATACATAAAAAAGGCACAAAAAAATTGTAAGGGAGCTTTTATTCTTTGAAAAGATGAAAAGAACATGAAAAGATGGTTTAGGGCAACAATTTAGTTTCATGTAAATGATAAAAAAAAAAGTATTGTTTAGAAATGATGCAAGATTTTTAATATGGCGTGTGGTCTCCTCGAACAGCTAAGACTGCTGCACACCTATTTTCCATGGATGCGATGAGGTTATCGATAAGACTTTGAGGAATACTGTTCCATTGCTCAAGAATTGCAATCTCCAAGTCCCGGACAGTAAAAGGAGGCCTCGGTCTCGCGGCAATGCGTCGTCTGAATATGTCCCAAACATGCTCGATAGTATTTAGGTCAGGAGAGCATGCTGGTCATTCCATGTGCTGTATTGTTTTAGCTTCAAGCATGTTTTCCACAAGACAAACTGTATGAAGTCTGGCATTATCATGCATGGAAGAAAAGAAATCACTAATTACTGCAACATAAAATATGAAATGAGGTCTCAGTATCTCGTCTGTATTACTTCGGACCGTCAAAGTGCCATTCCAAATGATATGCAGGCCCGTACGTCCACCTGTGCTGATTCCAGCCAACAGCATCAACCCACCTCGTCTGCCATGTGATCTTTCACGAACGAATGTGGAATTATTTTGAGTGCCTCTTCCTCTCCATGCCAAAACACATCAGATGTCACATCCAGACTGAATCGGGACTCGTCTGTAAACAGAATTTGACTTCAACAACGTTGCCTCCAAACTCGATGTTCAGTTCCCCACCTTCTTTGGGCCGCACAGTGGCTTGAGGTCAACGGAATACAGACCATTGGCTTACGTGCATAGAGACCATCCTGATGAAGCTTATTTCAGACTGTTTGGCTGGACACCCTTCGTCCTTTGGCCAAGAACAACTGTGTTTACAGCTGAGTAGCATTGCCCGTTCCGTCTCGACGAGCTGTTAACAGGATATATCGGTCAACAGTTTCTGTGTTAGCACATTTTCGACCTTGCACTTGTCGATGACTACCATTCCATGTGTCTTGGAATCGATTCTGACTCCAACAGCGTCCACTACACTTCGTTGTGTTTCCCCAAATTCAACTGTCCCGATAACACGCCAAGCCATGGATTGCGGTAAATCATATTATTGGGACATTTTCAAGTCACCTTTTCTCAAAATACAAGCTGAGCAATTGATTTTTACAACTGAGGCAGTGAAACAGACGTTTCTGGAAAATCCCAATTTCTGCACTTATCTCCTTTTTCCAGTTTTTGACGTCATAAACTTTAATTTAGATGTGAAGTTTTCTTTATCTGTTTTCTACAGCACTTTAAATTATGGATGTTTTATTTTACGTTACTTATCGGTGTAAATATTTGCGTAATTTCGTTAAAACCATGTGCTCCCCTAATTGTTTTGAGCAGTGTACTTGGAAGAAAAGTGTGAAATTTTGGATTTCAATAAAGCAGGACCTAATAAATCTAAATCCATCAAAAAAATTGTGTGTTGCTATTGATAATGTTTTTCGAATATTAATTTCATAATTCATCCTTCTATATATAAAAAAAAGTTTTGATTTGGAAATGGACCAATCAAAATCTGCGTAGATATTGCGGGTAGATCCACATCCAATTTGAATGCTTAAGCATGGCCTTTCATCGTTAATATTAAAAAAACTGTCGCATACAAAAATATGAAAATCGGTGGTATTATAGAGAAATGTTACATAAACACGCTGATGCAGACAGTTTTCAAATCGAAGAATTATTTTAAGAGATATTTAATGCTAAAGTTGGACAAAATCGTTCCATTAAAAAAGTTTTATTGGAGCAAAAACTATACATGAGAATTTAATCATTTTTAGATCATTTTATACGTTATAAGTTCCTGGTGTGCAGATTGTATTTATTTTTCTTATTTGACTCATTTTTCGAGGTTTTATTTAAATTTTAAATTCAAATTTTCAGCATTTCGAGAGATATTTTTTACAAATTTTAGAAAATGTTATTAATTTAAACTGTTGCCAGTTGTATAAACAGCGCAAACAATAATGTTTACTTCAAATTAAAAATTTATTTTACACGTGATTATTATAAACAGAAAATATAAAAAGCAGGAACTCATTGAAAATTACGTCATAAAAATTATAATTACACGTGAATTTTAAAAGAGACAGAATATTGTAAAATAATAAATTCATAAACAGGCGTTAGAAGTCTTAAATAGGAGAATTTACGTCACATTTACGTCACATTACACTTATTATATAAAATGAACAAAAAATAATATTGCAAAACAGTTTAAATTTAAAAATTGCTCGAGACATTTATTTGATATTTTAAGATGATCATAATATTTCATTTCTAACAAAAGTGTTTTACGTGAACATTAAAAAGAAAAAGAAAAGTTCGGTGAAAATTACGTCAGATTATAATTCTCAGATTCAAATTATAATTCAATCTTCCGAAATCTTTTTAAAGCCGATTAAATTATCGTGCTGTTAGAGTCTGCGGTGTCTGAACGGGGGTTGACGATCGTAGCTTGTAGGGGGCAGAGCCCCCTAGTATCATAAAATTATAAAAATTACAAATTCAGCGTATTTATGTTTGGGTATTTAATGTTATTGCTACACAAAAAATTAGCACATTAGGAGTATAATTTCAGGAGATATTAATGAAAATATGAAAATGCAATTTAACATTAGAACCACTAAATTTTCAATGTTTATAATCCAAAACTTATCATTCAAATGACTTGAAATTTGATGTCTAGGCATCTTTTGAACCGAAGATTTGAAATATTTTGTTAAAATTGGGTATTGTCATTGAAAAAAATGAAGTTTGGGTTCGTTTTAATATGTAGATGGCCCCTAAGCAAATTTTTACATCATTTAAAAGTAGACTTTATTTTCAATCGTTCGGTATCAGTAACTTTCTTCTATGATAATTTGTTGAAGAGTTACTAGGGGGTGTTTACTTTTTTTTCCACGACTGTACATTTCCGTTTATTGACGGAAATTGCTGAATGGGTACTATGCTTTCGCTGTGCTTTTAATTGAACTAACTTTCACCGGTACTTTTCGGTTAGCCGGGCGCCAGTGTTATATATACATATATATTAGGGTGGAGCGAAAAAAATTATATTTTTTTTTAAATCAAAAACGGATAGGTGCCAAAAGTTGCCTTTATACTAGTACACCAACTGCGTGAAATTTTACCGCTGAAAAAAAATGGCCTGAGTCTGCGCTTTTGGTCCAAAAGTCGAAATTTTGGGTAAAATTTGACATTTTTTCAAAAAAAAAAAATTCTTATAGAAAAGGTTATTATTTAAATGTGTTATTTAAACCTTTATTATTAATTACTTAGCATATTTAAACGATAAAACGGTATTTTGGATCAAAACTGACAACTTTTGGTAAAAAAAAGGCATTGTCACTCTGTTGTATCATACAACTAATTGTTCTTTAGAATACAGCTCTTACCTAGTTGCTTTCAAAACTACCCAGGAGCTATCACGTGGAGGTGGCTGCATTTCATGTCACAGCAGTGAATAACTCGACCACCCTACCATCTGAGCACAATGTTTTATTTATACATTAAATTGTGATTTTTTATCAAAGACTGGCGTAAGTTTCATATGTATCAACCTAGTCCATCTATCTTTGTATACACAGACGTTGGATACTGCTGCTGTAACACTCCTTCACGTATATTTATACTGCTTGTATATGATAAGGCAAGCAGAGTAATACAAGTGGAATTAATGAAATCTATTCAGCCCTCTGTTATCTTCACCAAAATTGCATCCAGTTAATGTATAGTGATTGGGAGATCTGTTACTACAATATTCTACAATATTTAGATATTTCATCTTTGGGTATGCCATCATTTACTCTACCTCTTGCATTTTTTATATGCTGAGAAGCTTTCTGTTTAATGCGATGGCGATCATCAGAGAACATTGCTATAAGAATTTGCTCTCGATGGGCAAAGCAACCATTGCCCTAAATAAATTTTTTTAGCATTTGTTTTATGCCGTTTTCTGTGATGTTCAGTAGCCGAGTAATTTCCCATAAGTTTTTAGATCCATTTTTACTTTCTTCTATCTTTACAAGAAGAAAGTATTGGATTCATGAAAATTTTCGAATTCCGGTTTTCGACGGATTTACACGTTTTAGGGGTCAGAGATTCCAAAAAACATGTTTTTACAAAATGTCTGTCTGTGACTCTGTGAGTCTGTCTGTCTGTCTGTCTGTCTGTCTGTGTGTATGTGACACAAATTTTGTGGGCGCTCTATCTCAAGAACTAATGCTCGGAATTTAATAAAAATTGATATTCAGTGAGTCCCTAATACAAATTGATGCTGATTAGTTTTTGGTGCAAATCGCTCAAAAGGTGGCGCTGCTATGCTGCATTTTTCACGATTTTCGCAATAGCTCTATCTCACGAACTAATGCACGGATTTTGATCAAACTTCAGATTTAGTTAGTCCGTGATATGAATTGATGCTGATTACGTTTTGGTGTAAATCGCCCAACAGGTGGCGCTGTTATGATGAATTTTGCAGGATTTACAGGATTTCCCCAATAGCTCTATCTTAAGAACTAACGCACGGATTTTCATCAAACTTCAGATTCAGTTAGTCCTTGATATGACTTGCAACTGATTATGTGTTGGTGTAAATCGCCCAACAGGTGGCGCTTCTGTGCTGCCTTTTTCATGATTGCCTCAATAGCTCTATCTATAAAACTAATGGACGAATTTTCATCTAACTTCAGATTTAGTTTTATGTTGACACAAGTTGTTGTTAATTAGGTTTTGGTGCAAATCGCTCAATAGGTGGCGCTGCTATGCTGCATTTTTCACGATTTTCACAATAGCTCTATCTCACGAACTAATGCACGGATTTTGATCAAACTTCAGATTTAGTTAGTCCTTGATATGAATTGATGCTGATTACGTTTTGGTGTAAATCGCCCAACAGGTGGCGCTGTTATGGTGAATTTTGCAGGATTTACAGGATTTCCCCAATAGCTCTATCTTAAGAACTAACGCACGGATTTTCATCAAACTTCAGATTCAGTTAGTCCTTGATATGACTTGCAACTGATTATGTGTTGGTATAAATCGCCCAACAGGTGGCGCTTCTGTGCTGCCTTTTTCACGATTGCCTCAATAGCTCTATCTATAAAACTAATGGACGAATTTTCATCTAACTTCAGATTTAGTTGTATGTTGACACAAGTTGTTGTTAATTAGGTTTTGGTGTTAATCACCCAATAGGTGGCGCTGCTATGCAGGAATTTTCACGATTTTCGCTATAGCTCTATCTCAAAAACTAATGCACGGATTTTCTTCAAACTTCAGATTCAGTCAGCCGTTGACATAAATTGTTGCTGATTAGGATTTGGTATAAATCACCCAATAGGTGGCGCTGCTAGGCAGCATTTTGCTGGATTTAGACGATTTCGGCGATAGTCATATCTCAAGAACTAACGCACGGAATTTCATATCTTTAGAATCCTCATGAGATGCATAGATTGCCATTTAATTTTGGCAGTGTGATAGCGAATTTTGAAGTATTAACATGTATGAGATAGAAGAAAGTTTTGGGATTGGTACATCCGACTAGTTTAGATGTGGATCCATTTGGTGTAAACCATCCTGCGGCATAAACTTGGATTACATACTTTGTGAATGAACCTACAGACTCTGATGGTCAAACAGTGCTTATATAAAGCCGAAAATTTTTATTCGCCTATGTGAGCCATCTTGCGTAGGACATGTTTCTTGAGTTGCTATTAGCTAGTTCTTCTGAGCAATATATTGATGAAATAACTTTGCAAACGTCTAGCAGGTATTTCTGGTCTGTGCCGGGTACCCTTTTCTCGATTTCAGGAAAAAAATGTTTCAAAAATTTTCTTTATGGCTTCAAAATTGAAATAAGAAGGGTATGGCAGGTGGACAAAGATTTTCCTATTGGTCCGGCGAATCCCTGTTGGTTAGAATATAATTTTTGTGAATGATCTTGTCTAATAAATGATGCAGAGGAAATTCAGTGGACTCTGAGGTGGCATATGATCCATTGTAATAGCTCATTCTAAACATGTCCCACGCAAAATGGATGGCAACGATGAACAGAATTCTCCGCCTTTAAATGAGCACTCACTTCCCATCAGAGTCTCTATGTTAATTCAAAAAGTACTATGCAATCCAAGTTTGGCCCCAGGATGGTTTACCATCAAATATAATCCACATCGAAGAAGAAATCTAAAAACTCATGGTAAATTATTCGGCTACTAAACAACACAGAAAACGGAATAAAACAAATACTAAAAAAAGTTATTTAGAACAATGGTTGCTTTGCATACGCAGAGGAAATTCTAATTTCGATGCTTTCGGACGATCGCCATCACATTAAACAGCTAGCTAGCTGCTCAGCACATAATAGTTGAAATTTGAGAGTAAATGATGGCATACGCAGATCTGAAATATCGACAATCAACTTTGAAGCGAATAATTATATAAATCAAATTGATTGGAAAATTGTTGTGGTAACAGAAACCCTAATCAATATGCATTTATCGGGTGAAATTTTGGTAAAGATAATAGACAGCTAAATAGATTACATAAATATCATCTCCCACTGCATTACATTGTTTGCCTTCTCTTACACAAGCAGTAGAAAAATACGTGAAGTAGATCACAGCAGCAGCATCGAAGTCTGTGGATACAAAAAAAGAGATAGACTAGGTTGATACATTTAAAACTTATGCCATTATTTGATAAAAAATCACAATTCAAAGTATAAATAAAGCATTGCGTTCAGATGGCAGCGTGGTCGAGATAGATGTCCTGGAAAGTTTTCAAAGCAACTAGGTAAGAGCTGTATTCTAAACAACAATTCGTTGAATGACACAACAAAGTTTCAACGTCCCTTTTTACCGAAAGTTGTCAATTTTGCTCCAGTTATACAGAATAAAGATATCGTTTTATCGTTTAAATATGTTAAGTCGTTCATAATAAAGGTTTAAATAACACATTTAAATAATAACCTTTTCTATAGGAATTCTTTTATTTTTTTGAAAAAATGTCAAATTTTACCCAAAATTTCGACTTTTGGACCAAAAGCGCAGACTCAAGCCATTTTTTTTCAGCGGTAAAATTTCACGCACTTGATGTACTAGTATAAAGGCAACTTTTGGCACCTACCCGTTTTTGATTTAAAAAAAATAATTTTTTTCGCTCCACCCTAGTGTATATACTAGAAAAGTATGAATGGGTATACCATAAAAGTTCAAAGAGATATGAAGACTAAATAATATCAAATATTGCTATTCTGTATAACTCTTTTTTACTTTCTTCTATCTTTACAAGAAGAAAGTATTGGATTCATGAAAATTTTCGAATTCCGGTTTTCGACGGATTTACACGTTTTAGGGGTCAGAGATTCCAAAAAACATGTTTTTACAAAATGTCTGTCTGTGACTCTGTGAGTCTGTCTGTCTGTCTGTGTGTATGTGACACAAATTTTGTGGGCGCTCTATCTCAAGAACTAATGCACGGAATTTAATAAAAATTGATATTCAGTTAGTCCCTAATACAAATTGATGCTGATTAGTTTTTGGTGTAAATCGCTCAACAGGTGGCGCTGCTATGCTGCATTTTTCACGATTTTCGCAATAGCTCTATCTCAAGAACTAATGCACGGATTTCGATCAAACTTCAGATTTAGTTAGTCCTTGATATGAATTGATGATGATTACGTTTTGATGTAAATTGCCCTACAGGTGGCGCTGTTATGATGAATTTTGCAGGATTTACACGATTTCCCCAATAGCTCTATCTTAAGAACTAACGCACGGATTTTCATCAAACTTCAGATTCAGTTAGTCCTTGATATGACTTGCTACTGATTATGTGTTGGTGTAAATCGCCCAACAGGTGGCGCTTCTCTGCTGCCTTTTTCACGATTGCCTCAATAGCTCTATCAATAGAACTAATGGACGAATTTTCATCTAACTTCAGATTTAGTTGTATGTTGACACAAGTTGTTGTTAATTAGGTTTTGGTTTTAATCACCCAATAGGTGGCGCTGCTATGCAGGAATTTTCACGATTTTCGTTATTGCTCTATCTCAAAAACTAATGTACGGATTTTCTCCAAACTTCAGATTCAGTCAGACGTTGACATAAATTGTTGCTGATTAGTATTTGGTATAAATCACTCAATAGGTGGCGCTGCTAGGCAGCATTTTTCTGAATTTAGACGATTTCAGCGATAGTCATATCTCAAGAACTAACGCACGGAATTTCATATCGTTAGAATCCTCATGAGATGCATAGATTGCCATTTAATTTTGGCAGTGTGATAGCGGATTTTGAAGTATTAACATGTATGAGATAGAAGAAAGTTTTGGGATTGGCACATCCGACTAGTTTAATCTTATCCTAGTCTGTTTATGATGAACTCAATTCGGTACTGACTATAATAGTAGTGCATATTTAAACTTCATTTGGCATTTCATAAAACTAAATTCAGAGTAGCAATAATCTTTTCTTCTTACAGTGTAGCTAAAACAAAACCCTTGTTCAAAGTTTAAACTTGGGATTGTGCTAAGCGCGAAAGGAGGTCTCGAAAGGAGGTCTCAAAGTTGCAACGCCGCCTTGGCAGTGGTGTAGTCCTGGGAAAAAAAGTGGGGGGACGCTCACAGTTTTGAACATTAGGGTCTATATCGCACACAAGGCAAACTTTATTTTGAATCTTTCTTTTCATTTTCAATTGCAGAGAAACGTAATTGAAAAATTAAATTTAAAAATTAAATTTAAATTAATTTAAATAGTTTCTTTTGGACACTAAATAGCTTGCTATAGAATTCAAAAATTTAAAACCTTATTTCATGACTGGAAATTTTTGGAATGTAATTCGTAATTCAGTAATACTAATTCAGGCAACGGAATTTTTATTAGAATTTGTATTGCATTATTTATTTTGGAAATATAAAATAACAGTTTTCCACTGAGAGCATTGAAAATTGTTGCATTTTTATTTTATGGTCAGTGTAAGTAATTTGTTGTAATCATGGAAAAGAAAAATAAGACTAAACTTTTGGCACATCTTTACTTTTTGAAGCCCCCTGAATCCATTTTGCCAATTTTTACAACAATTCTCTATGTATGTGCGTATACATGAGTGTATTTTGGTATTTCCTTAGTCTTTTTTCCCATGTGTGTTTGAACATGATAGCGTTCAAACTGTGTTTTCGACTGGGTTCAAATTTTGCAAGTAAGTTATAGCCTATTTTATATTCTGAGACTATATGCCACTGTCCTGACTCTAATTTGGAAGAAATTCGACACGTTTTTCGCATCTAGGCAACTTTTAAACCATCTTTTGCCAGAAGTAACAAATAAGTACTGTTTACGTGAGAAAAATATCAAAAGGCCGAATATAATCGATAAATAATGCTTTTCTTGGCCCGAAGAATACGTTTAGTACTCAAATGTGGACCCAAATTGAATTTTTTTAAATTATGAATTTTAAAAAGTGGAAATAGATAAATATACTTTTTACAGAACATTTCCAAAAATTGTGTTTCTTCAAGATTTCTTTAAAAAAAAAAAAAAAAAAAAAAAAAAAAAAACTTGAAATAGAAACTTTAAATTAGTAACTAGTATATGCTACTTCTAATGTGTAAATGCAATACTTTTTTTTTTTTTTTTCAAAAATCAGAATTTTAACGGAGTGAAATGCGAAAAGAAGATTCTAAAATTTCAGTATCATCACGATTTCTCAAGAAACATAAAACATGGCACTTATTTATTTTCAGAACTTACATGCTCGCTTAAAACGTTTTTTTTGCTTGTTTTTTTAATTAAAATTTTAATACTGAGAATTAATGGGAAAGTCCTCTAAAATCGTCTCATCACGATTTATCTGAAGCTTTTTCTACAAGAAACTGGAAAATAAATATAATAGTATAGTTATTAACATGTAGATGCTCACGAAGAACGGCTTTTAAAATTTTGAAATTTTAAGTGAGCTGAAAACCTTCTAAAGTTGCTATTCTTCTGGAACTATCAGGGCTAGAAACTTTAAATTTGGCATAGAAGTTATTTTTAATGCGTAGTTATTCTGATTGATAGAATGAAATAGGATTGAAATTTGAATGTGTGAATCGGCGCAATGAATGTTTACTACATTATTAACAAGAATAAAATCTACTCTAATTATAAATTTATTTGAATTGATGGCATTCTTTAATGTGGTTAAAGAGTCGAGCAGAAAATTTTAAAATATATCTTTTTGAAGTAGAGTTTCGATACCAAATAACACTTACATTTGTTCTAGATGAGTTATTTACGAAGCATTTTCCTAATAAATTAGTTTTGAAGTTATAAAAAAAAGTGTTTCATATTAATTTTAATTAAATATTTAAATAAAATTGAAAAATGGTTTTAAAGCAACAGCAATATATTTAATTTTGTCACAGTTTAATAATATGCATTATTTTCCTCTGTCAGAGAACTTTTCAGAAATACTTGCTCTCATAAAAGTTCTCAACTCTTTATACTATTTAAATTTCCTGTCAGTAGCCATCCTATGATTTTCCATTTTCCAAATTTTGAGTAAGCCTGTGGTTTTAGCCTAGAGTAAGTAGTTTTTTAATGATTTTGTTGCAGCAAAAATAAAATGTTCTAACTGACAAATTTTGAATAGCAGAGTCGCAAAAAGTTTTTAAAAATTGTATTCATTTTTTTTAAATTAATGATAATATTATTTCACTGTCATAATATTTCAATATTATTTTATTATCTTATTTTAAGCATTTTTATAATCTACATTACTTACTTATCTCCAAAAGGTATAAAATTAAAGCGCGTATCAATCTTTATAGTACACTCAGCCAATATATTAATTATTCACAAATGTCTGAAAAAATAATTTTAGAGCAATAATGTGTGATTAAAAAAGCATGTGTAGCATTTTTAATCAAAAATAAAATTTCGTTTAGTTAAAACAAACATCAATCAATAATTGTTTATCAATGGTTATGTATTCATGTGAATTATTTTGAGTGGCTATATATAGAAATTAATAAATAATTATATGCGCATCACATAACACACTAAAATTTAAACCAGCTGCAAAACGCATTTCAATAAAAATCCGGCCATAGATGGTAGTGTATTTGAATTTTTTTGTGTGACTCTGTATACAAATATCATTTACATATCTAATTAATGTTTTGTTCAGCATAATATTATATATTTATATAAAATGTATAATGCAGAGCTCCCAAATGGTACCCTTTCGCCCTAAAGTTCCCTTTTTAGAAAAAGGTCCCCTTTGGTCCACTTCGTTCTATTACGGTAACTGAAAAAAAATAAATAAATAAATAAAACTACTAATGTGGAAAAATCGACGCAAAATGTAAAACACTCTAAAATCGTAAGAGGACAAAATTTACTATAGTGGTCTTCCATCGTATAGCATTGTAACAGAAATTCTTTTATGAATGTCAAAAAAATCGCCACGGAATGAGGAAAAACGTTAAACTCAATGAAAATCGCATTAAAAATCACAAAAAATTCGGAAACCGCAGAGGAAAAAATTTACTACATTAAACTACCAGAAAATTGAAACCGAATGACAAAAAATTGCCTCAAAAACTCAAAAATTGTATAAAAAAAATTAGCAATAAATAAATAAATAAATAAATACAAAATCCCGGTATGAATTCCGAAACAAATTTATGGAAAAGAGGACGAAATATGTTAAACTGCAGTAAAAGATTAGAACAGGTTAAAAAAAAACCTTTAAAAATCGCATAAAAAATTGTGAAATATTCAAAAATTGCTGCACGAATTTCGAATAAATTTTATTGAAAAGAGAACAACATTTACTATACTGGAACTAAAAAATTTAAACAGGATTCCTTTTACTAATGTGAAAAAATCACGGCAAAATGTATAAAAGTTGCTAAAAATTCATAAAAATCACAAAAGACAAAATTTATTAAAGTTGGCTAAAACATTGTGTCGCGGAATAGAAAAAAAAAAAAAAAAAAGAAACGGTAAAAATCGGCAAAAATTACAATCTGAGGACGCAATCGCGAAAGGACGAAATCTATTACACTAGGGCTAAGAGTTTTAAACCAAATTCCTTTCTCGAATGTTATAATAAAATTGAAACGAAACGCGGAAAAAAAGTTGAAATACGCATAATAAATTCTCCAAAAATAAATCGCTTTACAAATTCTGAATAAGCAATATTGAAAAGTTTGAAAAGAGGACAAAATTGGCTACTATTGGACTAAAAAATTGAAACTGCGCAAAAAATCAAATTAAAAAAAATCCGAAAACTGGCTTCGAAGTGCATAATTTTGTACATAAATGTACATCGCCTCCATCTTGTAGCTATATGTGCAGCGGTCTTTTCAGCACATACACCACACAGACCAAACTCTGTCTTTATTATTATAGATTTGGTTATGTTTTCGATTTTGATGTAGAAGCATGTCCCTCTATTAAAGGAAATCTTAATTAAAATTTATTCTTGTTTTTGATATACTTCTTTAATAGATTGTTATAAGAAGAAGGTATTGGAATCTTTTTGATGGATTTAAACGTTTTAGGTTGACCTGTGTATGATTTGACAATTTTTTGAAAAAATTCTGTCTGTATATGATACATATTTTGTAGCCTAGCCACTCTATTCCAAAAACTAAAGCATAGAACTTAAACAAATGTCATGTTTAATTAGACCTTAGCACATACAAGTGCTAATCAGGTTTTGGTGTATATGGCCCAACAGGTAGCATTGCTATGCTGCAATTTTCACAATTTACATATCTATATCTCAACATCTCTGGTATGAAATTTCACCAAATTTCACGTTCACTTAACCCTTGATATAAATTGATGCTGATTAGATTTTGGTGTATTTCGCCCAACAGGTGGGGCTACTGTGTCGCATTTTTAACGATTTCCATCATAGTCAGATCTCCGCGTGTTTGGGATGGAATGTTATCAAATTTAATATGTAAGATGATTATGAATAACTGTTGATTCAATATTGGTTTTGATCACTCCCCAGGGGGCGTTGTCATACTATGCTTTTTCTGATGAACATCATAGCTTATCTCAGTTTTTGTGTAGAAAGGAACTAAAATTTAAATTTAAATTTTTAATGTTTAAGGTTAATGATTAACAATATATATGTTAAACTTAATTTAAATTTTTAATACTCAACAATTTGAATTAAAAGTTCATGCTTCTTTAAGGACAGTTATGAAGGTGAGTGGTCAATATTGAACTTTCTATCTTCTTGCAGTAGAATATTTATGTTTAAATAAAGCTGTGTACATTGCTTAATGACTATCTTTATAAAGTTAACAAATTGACATATTTTCTAGGGTATTTTTAAAAAATTTGCTTGCATATTTAGAAAAATCTCCGTGCAGTATTTTTTTTACGATTGGCCCCTTTTAGTCCCCTTTTTAAACATAAATGGTTCCGTGAAGTCCCTTTTTTAAATAAAAATGACCCCCTTCATACTTTTGGGGGGCTAAAATGTGTTGGGAGCCTTATAATATAATCGAAAACATGTTTCAGACTGAACCCATAGATGACAATGTGATGGATTCTTTTGTCTGGCCTTGTAAATGTGTACTATATATGTTTCGTGCACCGTTTTCCATAGTTTTCTATGCATTTCAAATAATTATCATTAAAGGATCGTGGTGTTTGGAAATATCTCTTAATGTCCCTGTAAAGGAACGATAAATGCTATTTCTGATAGGGAACATGTAACGAATTTCAAATGTCATTTTTGTTATATTTAAAATATTATAACTTCATTAATGTCTATTTCAAACAATTTCTGCCAATAAAGCGTAATATGAATGAACTCTCTTTTTGTTTTCGCATAAACGAAAAACTGATGCTATTACACATCATTTACAGTAGTGATGTACTACATTGAACCTAAAAAATATACATAAAATTTTGCTGCAATACAAACAAACTTAAGGAAGTTAAAAATGTGAATAGGCGAGCCAGCACAGTAAACACTTTCAACTTTGTTGAAAAGTATTAAAAATCAATACCTTATTTCTAAAATTGTTAATTTATTGGTATGTTCATTAAAAAATATATATATATGTGTGTGCGTGTTTGGAAAGTCTGTCTTCCCGCGTCTCTAGCGTCCCCCTTGAAAAAATGAAGTAAGGGGACGCTCGAGAAAAAATAAAAAAGTGAGGGGACGCCGTCCCCCCTCGACTACACCACTGCGCCTTGGTCCATTCCGCGTTTTTCCAGGTACGTTTCTAATTAAATTTTAAAGACACGGGAGGCGTATAGAGAGATCCACTCAATGCAAACTAGTCGCGAATCCAATAGTATTTAGGTGATTAATTCTAATTAAATTAGGCTGCTTTTAACAATTTGACGTTTTGTGGCCCGCGGGCCAAAAGTGGCTCGCGATGGGTTAATATGTGGTCCGCGAATTTCGTCAATTTATGATTGGAAAAAACTGCAATTTTTGTTCACAGGTCGCAGGAAAAACTCGTAAATTTTGCCACGTGGAAATTAAAAATTTCGTCAGTCAGTTAAGAATCGCGAATTTCGCTGATCGGGCATTAAAGAATTGAAATTTTTTTTATCAGGCGCAAATTTTCTCAATCGGGATCGGAAAAATCGCAAATTTCGTTAAATGGGCTCGGAAAAATTGCGAGTTTTGCAGATGACGCGCGGAAAAAATCGCAAATTTCGCCGATCGGACAAGGAAAAATCGCGAGTTTTGTCGATCGGGCTCGGAAAAATCATGAATTTCGTTGGTTGGGCACGGAAAAACTGCAGTTTTTTTGTAAATTGCGCGGGAAAATTGCAAATTGTTCATCGGCTGCGGTAAAATCGTCTGTTTAGTCTGTTTATGCGAGAAAAAATCTCGAAATTTCGTCGATCGGGCTCCGAAAATCGCAAATTTCGTTGGTCGGGCTCGGAAAAATCACAAATTTTGTCGATCGGGCGCGGAAAAATCGCGAATTTCGGTGATCGGGTACGAAAAAATCGCGAATGTTGTCTATGACGCGCAGAGAAATTGAGAATTTCGTTGATCGGCTGCGGAAATATTGCGAATTTCGTCGATCAGGGGCGGAAAAATCGTAAATTTCGTCGATCGTTTTGCGAATTTTGTCAATCGGACACGAAAATATTGCGAATTTTGTCGATCACGTTTGAAAAATTGCAAATTTTATAGAACGAGGGCGGAAAAGTAGCGAATTTTTTCGATCAGCCGCGCAAAAATTGCGAATTTCGTGATATATTTTTACCAACTGATTTGGATATGTTGAATGGGTAGGGGAACATAGAGGGGTAACCCCTCCCCCGTTCTGAAACCATATTTTTATCTGATTATATGCCATACATCACCTCCTCGAAATAGAATTCTCTCCGTGTGGCCCTCTACAACCCAGACATTTTTGTAAGTGGCCCTTCTCTGAAAAAGATTGTGCACCCTTATTGTAGCATTTCAACAATCGAGTATCGAACTTCAATTTGGATACAGCCCCAAAAATATGTTCATTTTAAAGTAATTAATTCCTCTGAAACTAATTGTACGAATTTCATGAAAATTTGTTTTTAGGTTAATTGAAGGGTGTAGAATTTATTTATGCTGTCAAACTTCGATATTGCTATTGTAAAAAACAAAGTTTGGTTTCGTTTTGATATGTAAATGGTTCCCTAAGCAAATATCATTTAAAAGTGTACATCACTAAAAGTAGACTGTATTTCCAATCGTTTGGTACCAGTAACTTTCTTCTATAATAATTTGTTGCAGCATTAGCAGGGCGTGTTTACTTTTTTTTCCACGATTGTACATCTCAAAACATTTTAAAAAATTGACATTTGTTTCACATATTTTTTTGTTTCACTTTATACGTAAATGATTAAATATAAAATATTGTAAAATTAAAAACATAATTTCATAAAATTAAAATAAATAACATAAAATTAAAAACATAATTGTAAAATGTTTTGAATTCATTCAATTGCATTTTCTTTCTTTGCACATCCAAATAAACAACACAAAAACAAATTACGAAACTATTGTTTGAAAAAGGTCAACAACATTTAAAATTAATAAAAAATTAATAAGTTTCTCTCTTCAAACAAAGATAACCTACTTTCTTTTATAGATTTAATGAGATAACACTGTTTTATCTTTAAATGAAAATTCTTCTTTACAAACATTTTACACTGTACTTTAAAGCACTCTATATACTTCATGCAATATTAGGAGAAAACATAATCTGATATGTTTTCTTACGGAATTCTCTGAATAGTTAATACTTATTTCTCTTTTATCAAAAACAATTCAAGGAAATCGAATAATATTAAAAAAGGGACTTCTCTTCAACTGTGGTAAGTTAATTAAAGATAAACAATATACTATACTGCAATAAAATTTGGAATTGTAAGCGTTTTATCTTGATTGGTTACGATATTGTTCAAAGTACTTTATATTTTTTTAATACAAAAAATATATAGTTTAATGGGATTATATTCTTTATATAATTTCCTTCTATTCAATGATTTTATAGAACTGTATGCTTGATACTATCTTTGGTTTTGAAATATTATTTTGTAAGTTCTACTCCAATTAACTGTTTTCACATTAATTATCGGATTAAAGTATTACTCTTAAATAATATCGCTTATATGGCACCATTTTTCGGCGTATTTCTTAAGCTGGGATAGACAATTTAATAGCTGGATGAGGAATTCATAGAAATGCATATATAGTGACTAAACAAAATGTTGTTTTCACGTTCTTTTTTTTTTTTTTTTTTTTTTTTTTTTTTTTTTAATTATGCCGTACTTACATTTCAAAAACGACATTATAGGCACCACTAACATTTTGAACCCTAATAAAAGCCCTCTGGGATCCAGTTGTGGTTTGCGGATACAGCAATCCTTTTTGTGGTGGTATAATTAACTTTTTCGGTTCTTGGAATTGACTGCGTCTTTTTCCACCTCTTTAATTCTTCACATGTTTCAGTTTGATGAAAAATGATTAACCATACAACATGCGTCATCTAGAAAAAATTACAATTAAATTTTGAAATAGAAGATATGTTCTACCTGTTAAGATTAATTTAATTACAAAAGTTTTTCTGAAAAAAATAGTACCGGCCAAAGGAAAATAATAATAAATTTTCATTTTAAAACGTTGTTGACTGGCAGTATTTCCATTTTAGATCTTTTTTTATTCAAAATTAGCTGGCCCACCCATCGTTGCCCGGACCCGTGATAAAAATCTTTAAAAAACCCTCAAATTTGTATGACTTTTTTAACACTATTTTGTAAGAATTTATGCTTTTAAACGAAATTCTTTCCAAACGAACCTTGCATCGGGGCTCATCAATATTTATTATTTTAAAACCGAATGCGTCGTTTTAAAGTAAAACGTATGCTCTTTAAGTGTGTGTTATTATGTTTTCCGTATTTCGACAAAACAATAGCGGATTCAGACCTTTAAAATGCGCGGATATACCGGGTGTCCCAAAAAGGACTGACTGATTTTAAAATTCAATAACTTCCAAACGGTGACAGATATTAAAAAAATTCTTGCAGGAGGGTTATGCATAAAGTCAAAAGTTTTATTACAGTGATTTTCGATTTTAGTTCGAATCACAAACAATAGATGGCGCTGTAAGCAATAGTCGCTAAATACAGGCTCGATTTTTGGTCCTTTCTGTTGTTCCATGCAGAAAAAGGAGATGGAAATGTATTATCCGGGCCACGAAGTACCAAAAATCGAGCCTGAATTTAGCCTCTATTGATCGCAGCGTCATCTATTGTTTGTAATTCGAACTAAAATCGAAAATCACTGTAAAAAACTTTTGACTTTATGCATAACCCTCCTGCAAGAATTTTTTTAATATCTGTCACCGTTTGGAAGTTATTGAATTTTAAAATCAGTCAGTCCTTTTTGGGACACCCGGTATATATATATATATATATATATGTAACGAATAAATATCGGGAGCGTTCCCCGGACTTGTAGAGCGTAGTCGCAGCCGTTTACTTTCCGGCATGTGTCCGTACAGCCGTCTTTAATAAGTAATGACATCTAGGAGTTGACAGAACTAGTGGATTAAATAATTGGGACTCGGGAACCGCTTGGTGGACTGAACTCTTTTATTTAGCCGCTCCTCTTACAGTCTGAGTCGCGAGTTCGGCCGGGGGCCCCTCGAGCCGCGTACGATGATTTTCAGGAGCTACATTGTCATACGTTTGACAGGTTTCTCAAATCTGCAAGATCCGTCGTTTTTGGGTCGGGTTTTAGCTAATATCTTGGGGTTTAACATATTTTCCAGCAGAGGGCACAGTTGTAAAATTGGGAGGAACATTTCTTTAATTGGTTGATTAGCTTTTGATTGATTGTCCGGGATCAAATGCCAGAGTTAGGCTTGGCTCGCCCGGGGATGAGCTAACCACAACTGAATGAGAATATTCCGAACGTCAGCAAGTTTACTCTTAAAGATCGTCGGAAAATGATATCTGAAAGTAATAAGATGTATTGCTGAGAAACAAAGTTACAAGGGGTAAAACTGGTTTTAGATTGAGATTTAAAGTTAGGACGAAAACTTCGGATTTTAATTTAAAATTTTGAAATTTTGAATTTAAAAAGGGGTTTTATCCTTTCATATCCCCCCCTCCAAGTAGAGGTCCACCAGATTCGCCTGCAAATCTGGGGGGACTCGCACCCGGAAAATGGTGAATACAAAATTAAATGAGCAAGAATTTAATTGTGCAACGCTACAGATTAAGGTTAGTGTTAATTCTAAAGTAAAATTTAAATTAAATGTAACGTTAAAGTTAAGTTTGCTAAGCGTGAGGGTTGAATTTTGCTGCTGGAAAACATATTTAAAATTTAAATTTTGAAGTATAAACTTTAAGGAAAAATTTAAGATTTTAAGTTTTGATGCTAAACTAATTTGGGATATGGCTCTTGGGACAACCTGACCGAACTTTACATAAAATGCTTGAAAAAATATAATGATATGAAGTATAAAAGTATCATAAAATATAAAGGAAAGCTGAAAAAACATAAACAATAATAATAATAATAATAATAGTTGAAGAAATATATCAGAAAACACAATAATAAAATAGTGTTGTTTAAATATTGACCATAATTTTCTTATTTTGAAGTTCTTTGGTCAAGAAGTTTATGAGTCTTTGAGCACACAATTTCACACTTTTATATAAAATTAAAATGTGTAAAAATATAAATTTATTTACAAATATAATATTGGAAATTGCACGTAAACATAGGAAAAATTATTAACCATAATTATAGATGAAAAACTGGAATTCCTCATCTATTTTCAAATATGTAAATAGTATTCAAATAAAAACAATGTACAGCAAAATATAAAAATATTGAACTTAGAGAAATACTTAAAAATGTGAACTTATAAAAACATTTGAACATTTCTTCACCTTTTATTTCAAAGTGTGTAAATATTAAAAATATGTTGACATATAAAATTAGCAAGATTAAAAATAATATATTATTATAGCAAATATTAAATAATGTTGAAATAAGTACGTTAAAATATGTATGATAATAAAGAAAAATAATATCTTGAAGTCTTATTTACATGGAAGACTACTTGCAAGGTAAGTAGTATTTATCCTAAACCTCAGGGAGGTTTTAGCACATCCTAAACCAGTTATGGTTTTCGCATAATCCTAAATCTCAATGGAGATTTTAGCAAAAATTAAAAAAAAGAAAAATGAGCTTTATGTTTATTTTTTGTGTGAAAATGCAGATGCAGTTTACCTGTAAGCAATGGTGTTTATTATTTTGCAGACTGAGGTATTATTCATTTTCCTCAGTGGCATTAATAAACTAAAGTCATAATTTAATAAACCACATCTACATCTCACTCAGCTCTTGGCAAATAGCAAAAATCTCTAAATTTTTAAGAATTCAAGAATTTTACTACTGGCAAAAAGAAAAAAATCAATAAATAAAACAGGAAAATTAAATAAATAAAACAAACAAAAAAATTAATAGAATAATAGACCCTGGTTCAAACAAGCAGGATTATGACCAAGACTTCTAAGTGCATGGCAACCCGTTGACAAATTTTTGTTAGCTAGCTTTTATTGTCCGGACATTTATTTTATCAACAGTTGCCACATTTGTTCAGATTATACAGGTCACTGAATCCCCTTTGTCTGTGGAGGGTTGTTTTCGGTGGAAATTACTTAAAAAATAAAAATATTTCTTAAAGACTTAATGGGGTGAAACCATGGTCATCTTTAACAATTGTATGTGTGGATTTGGACACTATTGGATTTACCACGGTTAAAGTGGGGCTACCAAGGTCATGTCTAAACCAATGACTGAATTATTGAAATTATTTTTAACATGGTGGGGGCGGGACCTTCACCTGTTTTCTAAAAGTGACAGGGGTTAAATACCTGCTCATATTTCATTTTTAGGCAATGGGATTTATAATTTAAAAAAAAAATACCGGATAACAATACTAAAAATTAAAAACTCAAATACTAAAATATAACATAAGGTAAAATATGACATTCAAGCTATACACAAAAATATATAAATGAATAATGATTTGTATAAAATTCTATATATAAAAAGAAATACTTGAAAACGTTCTCATTAAAATAAAAACTGTCTACACAAAAATGATTCAAATATGGATTAATATAACACACAACCTGGCATAAATAACGATTAACAAACATTTAGAAATTTCAGTGTGCTCATCTGTATTCAAAAAAAAAAAAAAAAAAAAAAATAATAATGGAATAGTTACTAAACTTACGCAAATACTCATTTGCACAGGATTATTTGATAATTTTTTTTTTTTTTTTTTAAATCATGTAACTAGTTTAACATTTATTCACAGTATGCCAGAAACATTAAAATCAAATAAATTTTACTTTTGGGTGATCGCACGTATGCGTCACTTGATGAATAAGAAAACAAAATTAGTGTTATTTTCGTTTACCACGATTTTAACGCGCATGTAGTGTGTCAACCCAAAAATTTTCCATAATTTTAATAATAAACCTTAAATCCCGCAAGAAATAAAAAATAAAGCTAATAAAAATTTTAAAATAATAAATTGGAATTTGTTTAAAATCTTTAACCTTCCTTTAAAGTACCCATATTTTAAATTAACTACTTTGACTTCATGAACGTTGTCAAAATTTTAAAATTTACACATTGATAACAGTAATTTTTTGTTTTCTTTTTCATTCTAAAATAATTCCCATTCGCAGTGAGAACTTTCCCATTTTTTCTTTAGTATTTTCGGAAATAACAAATTCGTAGTCAATATTTAAAGTTAAAAATAAAAATAAGTAAGAACATTGTTTAATATAACAAAACTGATTTCTTTTAACTAAAATATTACATAAAATAAATAATGAACATGAGAAATCTGCAGAGTTAAGTTATTTCACAAAAAAAATTAAAATGAATCTACTTAGCCTTCCCGATAAAATCCGCGTATATATATATATTTTTTTTTTCCAATTATAGTTACTTTTAAACTGAAAAACATCAAACTGAAATAAACATAAATAAAACGGAACATACCTGTGAATTAGATTATCCAAAGAAATTTACAAAAGAAAGAAAAACTACTTGTAACGCTACCTAATTATTATCACTATTTTTTTTTTTTTTTCATTGTCTAATAAATTCTGATAAAGAACAAAATAAAACTGTTCTAGTCCTCGCTTCTCAATTATTCCTCTGCTGAAAATAAAAATAAATCAGTTTCTACCGATGAGTGACTCATTTGCTTTGATACAGGAGAAAAAGAGTTACTCGCGATTGCGACCTTTAACCTTGAAAAGTCTGACCCACTTTTTCACTCGGTTGATTAGCGAAAATCCAAATGAAGAACTCTGTGTTTGAATCATCTTTAGGAAACGCGACATCACAGCTGTAATTAAATAGAAGTTTTACCGGAGAGTGGATAGAGAAGTTAAATAGATGTTTAAAATTGCAGTCTGAAATTATATCTTCCTTTATCAGGCATCATTGAAGATGAAATAAATTTCGGAGTGAATAAATGCTCTTTTTCTTTCTTTTCACGATCGTTCGATGATTCGGTTGAAATTTAGGGTGCATAGTCTTTCTCGGCACTGAGGTTATTACTTTTTCTATTCTTTCTAATATTTCAGAATGCAGGCAAGCTAAAGCCATTTTCTTTTTCTTTTATCACTGTAGTTATATTTCTCGTGGCAGAGCAGAGGGATCTTCACGGCAGGAAACTATCCTCGCCGACTTTAAAATGTAACGATTTCGGGGGAGCGTTCCGGACTTGTATAGCGTAGTCGCAGCCGTTTACTTTCCGGCATGTGTCCGTACAGCCGTCTTTAATAAGTAATGACATCTAGGAGTTGACAGAACTAGTGGATTAAATAATTGGGACTCGGGAACCGCTTGGTGGACCGAACTCTTTTATTTAGCCGCTCCTCTTACAGTCTGAGTCGCGAGTTCGGCCGGGGGCCCCTCGAGCCGCGTACGATGATTTTCAGGAGCTACATTGTCATACGTTTGACAGGTTTCTCAAATCTGCAAGATCCGTCGTTTTTGGGTCGGGTTTTAGCTAATATCTTGGGGTTTAACATATTTTCCAGCAGAGGGCACAGTTGTAAAATTGGGAGGAACATTTCTTTAATTGGTTGATTAGCTTTTGATTGATTGTCCGGGATCAAATGCCAGAGTTAGGCTTGGCTCGCCCGGGGATGAGCTAACCACAACTGAATGAGAATATTCCGAACGTCAGCAAGTTTACTCTTAAAGATCGTCGGAAAATGATATCTGAAAGTAATAAGATGTATTGCTGAGAAACAAAGTTACAAGGGGTAAAACTGGTTTTAGATTGAGATTTAAAGTTAGGACGAAAACTTCGGATTTTAATTTAAAATTTTGAAATTTTGAATTTAAAAAGGGGTTTTATCCTTTCATATATATTACATCTAGTAATTTAATATTTAAAAAAAAATAGTTCGTACTGTCCAAACTTTTTTGAAATTGTTATCAGTTATAAATATAATAGTTTTGAAGCCTGTATAAAAAAATCGTGAAAAAATATTGATATTTAGCGGTGGCGCCTGTATGAATACCTTACTTTCACATCATGTCATTTAATAGCTTTAAACAAGTTCTTATAGCCCACACTCTTTGAAATTGTTATCATAAATATAATGGTTTTAAGACCTGTGTAAAAAATTCGTGAAAAATATTGATATTTAGTTGCAAAAGTACTGTGCTTTCTTCTCACACTTTTTTTTTTTTTTTTGCGCGTGAAGTAGTTTAATATAAAAAACAAAATAGTTCTTATGTTCGGAATTCTTTGAAATTTGTATGAGTTGTAAATATAATGTTTCGTAAGCCTGCATATAATTTTCATGTAAAAATATGAGCAAAAGCCATGCAGATATTTCCGTTCTGAGCGAAAATTTGCAGATTTTATTTATTTATTTATTTTTAATATTTTTTAATCGTACAAATATTTTGAGATTTTTATGAGTGATGTAAATCGAATGTAAAAAGAATGCACAAAGAGATTGTAGTATAATATCGACATTTAATTACTTTTAGCATAGAAAAAAAAAAGGCGCGAAGTGATTTATAGTCGCAGTATAGGCACAAAACGATTTACAGTCGCGATTTTTTTTTTTTTTTTGAAGGAGTTAATATTCGTAATTTTGAAAACGAATTCCTTCATAGAGAAGAAAATATTCGAATTAAGTGGATATTTTCTGTTTTCCAGTATCTCTAAAATTGAGCCCGATGCGAGCTTAAAAAAAGAAAGGAGTGGGAGGAACGGGCAGGAAACGCAAAATCCAACTTTTTTTAAGGTTAAAAAAGGGCAAAAAAGTTTAAAAAAGTATTAAAAAGTGCAAAATTTAAGCGTGCATTTTTTATTTATTCCGTAATTTAATCAGTTTGCCCAAAAAGAAGAACATCTCCGACTTTTGAATCTTCACTAATGGCAAGCAATCTTTACGCGCTGAGAAAAAGAGTGTCATTTTGATGCGTACTCTTCATGTTTGAAATTAATATTTCGGTTAATTATCGAAAAATGAAAATTCTGTGATTAAATCTAATTTGTTTAAAATTTTGAAATTTCCTTAAATTTTGATTTCAATTACTTTAGCAGGTCGTTATATGTAATGGATAAAGTAACGGATTGGAACTTGGCTGATATTAAAAGCCTGAAGCACTTTGAAAACGTCGCCCTTAAATCCCTGGATCAGCAAGCAAAATATTATTTTTGTGCCGGAGCATCAACGGATTCCATTCCAAGAGAAAACGAAGAAGCATTTCGAAAGTAAGATAAATTAAGATCACTTTAATTTCGTTCATATAGTTTCTGAATTGAATAAACCTGGACTTTTGTATTTAAAAAAAGGTTACAATGTCCAAAAACATAATTTTTGAACTAATCGCTTTACAATAAAGGGTCACTATATGAATATCCACCAATCACTTTACAATAGCCATAGGATAATAGCAGGCCCGCACAGAGAGACCCCGGGCCCCGGTAATAGTTCCAGTACGGACCCATCACCATAAGTACGATATAATAAAATATGCTTAGACGGAAACACAAACGATCAGCGAAAATTCCGTTTTATGCAGATTATTTTCATTTTAGAAGGTGTAATTGGGTCAATAGAAGATCTTTTTATTTTTTTTTATTTTATTTTTTTTTTTTTGGGGGGGGGGGGGGCTGGATCATGATTTTTTTTCCATTTATTGCAGGATTCCGTTATAAACAGGCTTTACTCTATTAGAAAATAAATTTGCTGGATAGCACCTTTTTTTAAAAAATCTATATAGTATTTGCTTACAATTTTATTATTTTTCTTTTACAGTATTAAAGCATTTGTAACACTTTTAGATTTAAATATTTTAAATAAAACTTTTAAATATTGAAAATATAATTAAATTTTAATTGAATTCATAAATTAATTTTGAATAGAAATGTTTAAAGTACGGAAGAAATAAAATTCGAAATCTTAGCTTGTGACTTTAGCCAACATTCCATCTGATTCTCGTTCGCACGTCTGAAATTAGCCACATCATTAAAACAGGAACATCATTTTAAAACTTTCTTGATATTAAATGACTTTCAAATATTCGATACATACAAAAGAGTACGGGCCCTGAGCCCGGCCCGAAAAAGGCATCTAGAAAATTCTGACTTTTGAATTTTATAATCTATTAGTTATTTCAATTTAAAATTTTCACGTAAAAAGTACGAGTCTACTTTTTCTGGTATTTAAAAAAAATAAATAAAAACAGGACCGAAGCTGGGCCTCCTAGAAGAGCCAGGCCCTGGAAATTTGTATCGTCTCTACCTTCCTCTGCACGGCCCTGGATCATAGAAGAAAAAAATGTCCATGTCTTCCCTACATTAAAATAATCGTTTTGGTTAGGGGTGAAAAAAAATAATTTTTTAAGAGCAACTTTTTACGATTCCAAACCTGTTTTAATTTTATTCTTATGACTATTAGAAGAGGAGTTATGGCCAATTTAATAAAATAGAAAGTAATGAGTCAAATACCGGAAGTGAGCAGGAAGGCCAGCAGAAATATAAGCAATGTTTCTATGCATAATTGTCTTACATTTTTTACATAAAATCACTAATAAACCTTAATTGACACTTATAGATTTATTTTATAGGTAAGAAGCAATATAGATAAGAAATCTTTAAATGCGATTTCTGGAAATTAATTTTTTTTTTTTTTTTTTTTTTTTTTTGTTATTTTCATTTTCGATAAACTCCATTTCATAAAATGTTTTAAACATATTTTAGTGAAATTTTGTCAGAATGCTTACCGTATTACTCACTATGTTTTGAACTAGAATTTCGTAAGTTTCGAATTTAGAAAGTGTGTCTGTAAACGAACAATAAGTACCACATAGTACTGCGTTTTCAATAGGGAACAGGCCATGGCAAATCTCAACAACATATACCAATAATATAACAATCGAAGTATATTTACGAGAGTTAAAGCGCGGCCAGACGGTCAGACAGACGAGCCGACTTCATGACTGCTTTTCAACTGCGTTAGGAAGTGTAAAAAAAAAAACGGAGAGAAAAATGAAAGAAAGAAAAATTACAGAAAGAAAGTAATTAAAGAAAATACCGTCTGTAACACTGACTAGTGATGGGCGATTCTGGAAAATTCGGGAATCGATTAAAATCGACATCGTATAAAACTGAATCGATCACAATAAGAATCGATTCCCAAATTCTAGAATCGATACTTGAATCGATATTTCGATAGTCACAGATTCGCACAGATAAGCTCAAAAATATTAATTTCAAAACTTAACGAATCAGCAGAGCCGTAGCGACCACCTCCCATACCTCACATTTAGAGGGTAGACAAAGTCAGGGGCCCAGTTGTAAGCTATTACAGACCTTTGAGTCAAATAATAAAGTTTTTAACTTTTAAATTATTAGTTTTAAGATGTAATTTTACTAATATTGTAATTCAGATTTTATTTAAATTTATTTTTTAAGAAAGGTCTCGGTTAAATACAAGTTGGAAATTGCGCGTCAAACGTGGCAAATGTGGTGCGCTCGTACTATAACAGTGCACTTCATAAGTGCATATCAATTTCATTCTGTTCGAAAGTCTGTAACATCCTTAAAATGCACTTGAAATAATTTTTTCCATTGGCCGTAATGTAACGGAAAACTTTTGACTGTCCCTGTAATTAAATCATTGTGATTTTCTTCCAGCCTGAATTAAAATTTAAATTTGCAGGGACATAATTCACGTTGCCATAAGAACCGATTTAGTATTCTTACAATTTGAGTTTAATAATGTAACTAGCAAAGTTTATTAAAGTTCTTTTATTAAAAAAAAAAAAAATCGTCGCTGCAAGACGTGAAAATTTAGTTTTCTCAGAAGAAATAAAAATCAATTAATTTTACTGTCTTAGAAGGATAGTGGACGCACATGCATATTGCTTGGAAATCTTTAACATTATAGCTAGTAACTAACGGGTTCCGCCTAATATGAAATCTCGAAGCGAACGAACCGCGAACCGGGTTCCCGCTGCCTACAGCATCGTATAGGTGTACCACCCCCCCACTTTGCCCACCGGTCGGAAAAACGCGCTCACCTCACCCCCCCCCCTCCCACCACCACCACCAATTTTTGACATTCATCATTTAAAAAAATTTTATTATGTGTTATAAACTATCTTAAAATTTCAAACAAATCGCCCTGTTATATTTTCTAATTTTGTTCTGCCCCTCCCCTCTATCCCCCCCCCCCCAAAATGTGACGCGCCATTCTTTTTTATAATTTTTTATCATGTATTATAAACAATCTTAAAGCTTAAAACAGATCGCATTGTTAGATTTCCTAATTTTAACAAAATCGCGTTATGTTGGTTCCAGATTCCACCACCAGGGTGCGCACTCTATTCCTAACAAAACTGTGAACGAAACTCCGTTAAACAATCTATCAGTAGATATATTACTCAAGAGTGTGGCAATCTTGATCAAAAATTTAAGCTATTTGCCGAAATTACTATTCGGAAATAGTGGTAACTAAACTTTTGACTTTTTTATATTTAATAAGTAGCATTTATCTCAGGACTCCGTCAAAAAACCCCACCTAAAACGGTAAGGAACGCTAAGGTTTAAAAAAATTCTAGCGGCCTTCAAACCCCTTCCCCCCTCCTCCCGAAATTTTCGCACCATTCTTTTTTAAACTTTTTCTTATGTGTTATAAACTATCTTTAAAGTTTCGAACAGTTCGCCTTGTTAGATTTTCTACTTTAAATGAAATCGCGGTCTGTTAGTTCTATATTCCACCACCAGGGAGCGCAGTCTATTCAAAACAAAAGTGTATCTAAACGAAACTCCTTTATACAACCTATCCGAAGATACATTAGTCTAGGGGGTGGTAGTCTTAAGCAAGAATTCAAGATATTTGTGAAATTACTATTCGAAAATAGTGGTATGAACACTTATAAAATTTTTGATATTGAAAAAGTAGTAATTATCTCAGCCCGCCGTCAAAGAACCGCAGGCTAAACGGTAGAAAACGTTAATGCTGCTATAAAAAATCACGTGACTGCCTTTAAAAAAAAGCATTTTATAGAAATAAACCAATTAGTGAAATAATAATTAATATCTCAGCTTGTAATTAAGATAATATTTTTTCGAATTTCTGAAAGGAGAATTTTTTTTTTTTTTTTTTTGCATCGCCCTGTCCAAGTTTCGAATTTTTACGCCCCTTACATTCTAAGATGTGGTCCCCTTTTAAAACAGTAGAAAATTCTCGGGAATCACTTTGTTTAAATTGTTAAATATATTATTTGAAAAAAAAAGGTTTTAAAGCATTTTAGCACGTATTTTCATACCTACACCCTTGAAAAAAATTAATAACATACAGGGGATCCTTTAGTTTCGAAAAGCTCCGAAATTTCATAAAATTCAAAGTATCATAAATCAGTAAGTTTGGTTGTAAACGACTGAATTTTTTATAATACAACTTACACAAACACTTTGACAAACTTACGGGTGAAAATACGGCTTAACTAACGAGAACCTTGAGTCACGTGGCTTTAAACCAAGAATGATAAGTTTAAAATGGAAAAGAGATGAAATTTGTTATTACCATTCATAAATAGTGCTCACCAAGAGCTGCAGATATAATATCAGTGTTTAGTTGGTAAACAAATGATTCGGGAAGAATGTCAAAAAAGGTCCCATTGAAATTGGACCATAATTAAGAAAGTTCGGATCGGGGGGGGGGGGGGGGGTATAGGTGACGAACTGAAAAAGTACAGCTTAATAAACTAGTAACCCAAATAACTTGGCTCCTAAACTAAAAATATTACAATTTAACCTAGAAAGAAAAAGGCTCTTATGCGAAATTTGACAGCAGTTCTGCCTTTAAAACAGTAAATCCGAAAGAATAAATGTATATATTCCTTTGAAATTACTGTCAAAAATATCAATACAAAAGTTGGAGCACGATTGACCCTTACCAAAAAGAAGGCAGGCTAGAGACAGAAAATAAAAGATCACATTAAAAGCTTTCCAACGATATGTTATACGATATGATTTGGAAGAAACAAAAAATATCCCCCCCCCCCCTCCGAGGGAGCAGGTAAGCCCCAAACGGTCGGAGGGGCGGCCTCAAAAGTATCTTTGGTCAAGGTTTCAAAATGTGGCTTTATAATAAAATAGAACAAGAATTGGACATTTTAAAAATTGCATGCAAATTTTGAACGACCCTGTAAATTAAGATTAGCGAGGAAAAGGGGAGAGGGGGGTGGAGAGATTAGAAGGGACGAACTTGAAAAATACAATATAATAAACTAGTAACCTGAATAACTAGGCTTCTAAACAAAAGCATAACGATTTAACCTAGTGTTGAATTCAGGGGGTAGCCCGGGAGGACATCCCTCCCGGGACATTGAAATGTCCCTCCCGTAAGTTTTGAGATTTTATGCTTTTTAATGGACAAATGTGCACCCCCCCCCCCCATTACGGAACTCTGAAATACCCCCCCCCCCCCACCAATCCCGACCGGAGTCGCATAAATCCCTCCCTGAGAAAAATACCTGCATTCAACACTGTTTTAACCTAGAAAGTAAAAAAAGGCTCTTATACAAAATTTTACAGCAATTCTGGCACTAAAACAGCAAAATTGGAAGAATTGATTCAACCCGAATCGTGGATCGACCGCGATGCGATTTGAATTGAAGTAAATCAAAGCATAACGATTCGACATTGCATCTAAAGAATTGAAAGTAAATCAAAATATAACGATTCGACATTGCATCTAAAGAATTGAAGTACATCAAAAAAGTAACGATTCTGAAGATCGCATCTGAAGATCGACATCGGCATCGAATCTGAACTGAATCGATTCACCGTTTCTGATCCAAGGGCAGAATCGATGCGTTCATCTTTTCTTGCTTTCTTTTGTCTTTAGAAAAATAAAGTGTTGTTTTCGTGAAAATTTTCGACTTCCGGTTTCTAAGGATTTATAGTGTTAGAACTTCTTGTCTGGAATACGATTTGACTATTTTTATAATTTTTTTGTCTGTCAGTCTGTCTGTTTGTCTCTGACAAAAAAATTGTGAGCGGTCTATTTCAAGAACTAATGCATGGAATCTGTTGAAACTTTAGATTCAGTTAGACCTTCATATAAATTGGTGATGATTACTTTTTGGTGAAAATCGCTCAACAGGTGGCGCTGCTATGCTGCATTTTTCATGATTTCCGCAAGATTGCTATCGCAAGAACTAATGCACGAATATTCACCAAACTTCAGATTCAGTTTGACGTTGACATAAGTTGTTGAGGATTAGGTTTTGATGTAAATCTACCGGCAGGTGGCGCTGCTATGCTGCATTTTTCCCGAGTTTCGCAATAGCTCTATCTCAAGAACTAATACACGGATTTTCATAAAACCACATTCAGTTAGACGTTGGCATAAATTGCTGCTTATTAGGTTTCGGTATAAATCGCCCAACAGGGGGCGTTGCTATGCTGATTTTATCAGCAGAGTTGAATTCAGACATTTTTCTCCGGGAGGGACAGTTCAGAGGGGGAGGGGATTGGACTTTTGTACATTTTATATGTACAAAAAGCATAAAATCTCAAACTTTCTGGGGGGCATTTGAATGTTGCGGGTGGGGGGGGGAGGTATGCTACCCTCCCGGGCCATCCCCTGAATTCAACACGTTTTTCAGGATTTAAATAATTTTAGGGATAGTATCTCAAGAACTAATGAACGAAATTTCATCAATTTTTAATGTATAAAAACGTATTGAACTCAGGGGGTGGCCCGGGGGGTGACATTCTCCTCCCCCCGAAACACTCAAATGCCCCCCAGAAAGTTTGAGATTTTATGCTTTGTTGCGGGGGGAGGAATGTCATCCCCCCCGGGCCACCCCCTGAATTCAACACGTTTTTCAGGATTTAAACAATTTTAGGGATAATATCTCAAGAACTAATGAACGAAATTTCATCAAACTTAATATTCTGTTAGACAATGCCATAAGTTATCCATGATTAGGTTTTTGTGTAAATGATATAACAAATTGTGCTGCCATGCTGCTTTTATCAACAGTGTTGAATTCAGACATTTTTCTCCGGGGGGGATTTCTATGGTTCTGGCGAGGAACATTCTAGAGTTACGAGGGGGGAAGGATTGGACTTTCGTCCATTAAGCATAAAATCTCAAATCTCCCTAGGGGACATTTCAATGTTCCGGTGGGAGGGGGGGGGGGGGGCTCCACCCGTACCAGCCCCTGAATTCAAGACTGTTTTTCAGGGTTTACACAATTTTTGCGATAACATCTCAAGAAGTAATGAACGGAATTTCATCAAACTTAATATTCTGTTAGTTATTGACGTAAGTTGTTTTTTCTGAGTCTTTCGTGTTAATCATGTAATAGGCTGCGTTGCTATACTGCTTTTTTCATGATATTCATGATAGCCATATCTCAAAACTAATGCACGGAATTGAATCAAACTTCATATTCTGTTACACTGTCGTATAAATAGATCCTTATTAGGCTTGGGTGTATATTACCCAGCAGGTGTCGCTTTTATGCCCTTTGAACTGGGATTTTCCGTTGCGGACATCTAAGAGGGTGTGGGCCGAAATTCAATGATTTGTTAGGAAAATGGGATTCTTATATATATAAAAATAGCAAATAAAGCCTTTTGTGCAACAATATTAAAAAGCAGAAAAACCAACGTTTAAAATGCACAAATAATATATGAAAAGCAGCAAACAGCTGTTTCGAATCTCGCTAGTAGATTCGAAACAGCTGTTTGCTGCTTTTCATATATTATTTGTGCATTTTAAACGTTGGTTTTTCTGCTTTTTAATTCTTATATATATTTTTTAAATACACATATTTCAACGAACCTATACTTTTGGATCCTCATGATGGGTATAGTAGGTTATTTAAATTTGACACTGTGATAGCGAATTTTGAAGTTTTAACATTTATGAGACAGAAGAAAGTTTTGGGATTGGACATGCAACTACTTAACCTTAAATTTTTGAAGGAAAATGAAAATGATATGACCTTTAGAGACATCGATTAAAAAATTTATAGTATCGATTAAATCGAGTTGGCCATAGTATCGATTAAATCGATTAAAAAAATCGAAATCGCCCATCACTAAAACTGACATCTTTGAAACTACCCAGAGTCTTAAAATGGACTGGCTGATTTTAAAATTCAATAACTTGCAAATGGTAATCGCTATTAAAGAAATTCTTGCAAGAGGGTTATGTAAGATGTCAGGGTTTTTTTTTAATACGATTCTCGATTTTAGTGGCGAAAAATGGTGCTGCAAGCAACACCAGAGCTCGATTTTTAATCTCTCTCTTCTCTTAATATTGATGTGATAACAGTAGGTTAAATATACGGAGTGGCTCTTAGCTACCAATGCAATTTTGTTCTTAGGAGACCATTCCAAATATTTAACTTCCTTCTTTCGCATCAATTTGAGAGAAGAGAGAGGCCAAAAATCAAAAATCGCAGTAAATGAATTCCGGACATCTTACATAACCCTTCTGCAATAATTTGTTTAATATCTGTCACCATTTGCAAGTTATTGGATTTTAAATTCAATTAAATATCAGTCAGAACACTTTAGGAAAACCGACAGTTCCTGTCAAGATAATTAATATTTTGTTATACTTTCACTATTGTAATTTTGTAATATTTTCTATCACAAAACTATAACCATAAAATGTCAAACAACGTACAAACAAGTGCTTGAAGATTTTTTTTTTCTTTGTCGTGTTATAGGTATCGAATCCAACCAAGAGTTTTACGAGATGTATCCGACACCAGCTTGAGCTGCGATATTTTGAATTCTACATTTCCTTGCCCGATCGGTATAGCACCGACGGGTTTTCATTTTTTCGCCCATGAGGATGCTGAAATTGCAACTGCACTCGGTAACGTATTAATTATAATTTCCATTGAAAAAGGAAAAAAATGTTCCAGTGGTGTTTTTTATTTTAATATCTCCATATTGTATACATTCATAATATCTTTCAATCACTCCTTCCTCTCCACACATAGAGAGATGAGACGGGCTCATTGTTTCTGAAACGGTAAGTTTTATTTATTCATATATAGAAACAAATAAAAAGAACTTTTTCCCTTTAAAATTCCTTTTCAAATTATTTTAATGCTATTTTAGTCAGAATGAAAAGGAAACAGAAACCGTGTTTTTCTATTCTAGTATTAGAACGCTATTTTAAAAGAAAATTTTCTATATACCCTGTATATTTGCTTCTTCATATCACGCAAAATCGAATTTTGTAAACCATTCTTTATAATAATAATTGATATTTTTTCAATTAAGGATGTTCAATGGAAGAGTGCATTTATATCATGAGCTGCGTATCATCGACAAGCATAGAAGACGTATCAACCTGCTTGAAAGATGTGTCTCCAAAAGCAGCATTATGGATGCAGATGTATATATTTAAAGACAGATCCGTGACTCTAGATCTCTTAAAACGTGCCGAAGACAGTGGATTTTCTGCCATAGTCGTTACTGCCGACAGTCCTACTAGTGGACAATGGAAGACGAGTCTCCCCGAGGGTTTCGCAAGCAGAACTCAAGACAGGTAAGATGTATGAATTATATATTTTAAATATTAACAAAATAAAATAAAATATATAACATTTTCGGTGTTAAAATGTCCTTCTAAGACCAGAGATCTCCAAAAGTCAGACCCTCAAGCATAATGAAGCCGGCCTGCAGCAGCTGATTGGGCATACAAGATACATCTGTTATAATAAAAAAAAAAAAAAAGGTAGTCATGAAGTTCCAAGTCATTTGTTTGTTACCATACCAACCGTTTTCAGAGAAATTTTGTTTCTTCATTTTACGGGCGCAGATGTTTGTCAAAAACTGACTTCTATTGATTTTTTTAATTAAACTATTTCACCTCTTTTAAAAAGATTCTTGAATGTTTCCTCTACAGACGGATATAATAACTAAAATATGGTAGAAAATATTAATAATAGAAATCGTTTAATAAAAACAAAGTTATCATTTTTGCCGAAAAAGTAGTTTTTTTAAAATATTGTGAAAATTTAAAAAATTAATCGACGAATTCCGAAAAATCTTTATTGAAAAGAGGAAAAGATTTATTAGATTGGGGTAAAATATTGAATCTGAATTGCTTTTAAGATTGACTCAAAATCGACGACTAATTTTGAAAATCGGAAAAATGCTCGAAATTACGCCTTTAATATAATCTGATCAAAAAACAGAAATTCTGAGTCTCAGGAGCATTGGGATCTGTCTTTGACGATCCGAAAACAAATTAACAGACGTACGATATATTTTTCTCTCCATCGCGGTCACATAAACTCTTACCGCCGTACATGGCACTTATCTTTATTTTATCATAGATTCTACACTATTATTAAAAAATTGGGTTAAATCAAAAAGTTTCAAATTTGCTGAAATAAATTTTAATCTCAAAAATTAAAATACAGAATACTAATTCTTTCAAACTTACAGATATAAAAATTTGCCAAAGCCCTGTTATTCGCTGCAGGACGATACTTTAACCTTCGACGATTTGAAGTGGTTAAAGCAGCAAACAAAGCTACCTGTGATAGTTAAAGGAATTTTAAGTGGTAAGTAAAACTTAATTTTGGAGATAATGAAGTGCCTTACTAGTTAGCGAACTCCTAATCTATTTATATAATACGCTAAGGTGACGGTACCAGGTCGTGCTCATCCTCGGAAGACACATATCGCGGCCATCATTCCAATGCCGTAAATAAGGCAATTGTTCCACTTAGGGAAATAATCTGCGCTGTATTACATCTATTCTTCTTCATTTTCTCAAAAACCTTGAAAAACTATACAATAATGTTGTTTTAAGTTCTAAATTAAAAATAACCAGCTGCCAACAACAGATTACTGATATAAACAAACGAATATTTCAGAAATTGTAATTAATTTTACAAATGTAAACAATGTGTAGTGAGTCATTCACTTTTGAAAATTCATTGGTAAAAATTTAAAAACTTGAATTGAACGCATTAAACATTTTAACATCTGTAATATTATTATGGCTTTGACGTCATATTCGCCTGTGAACCTATGAAAATAATTTTTAATTTAAGTCTTAGAAAACTCAACTCTATTTTCGATACTTTCATGCTATCCCGAGGCAAATCTCGCCAATAGCAGTTTTTTTTAGCCAATAGTAGTTATTTTTTCGCGTGTGTGATTTAGAAACAAAACAATGCTTTGAAGTTGAAATAAAATGCTATGGTATTTATTATTATTGTGTGTTTTAAAACAAAGTAGTGATAAGCAAATGAGTGAAAGGCATGTATTTTAATTGTATGCAATATATGTATTTTAATTGTATGCAATATATGTATTTTATTTGTACGCAATATATGTATTTTGAATGTATTTTAAATAAAATTTATGCTTTTTAAATGAAATGGGTTAAAGCTTTATATTTCAAGTGAAAGTAATGCAGTATGAGTGATGTCAATGGGAACAATATTTGGCGCGATTTATTATTTTGGAAAAATTGATTTGATGAATCATTAATCCATTTTCCTTCCCCCCCCCCTTTTTTTTTTCAAACTTAATTATTTCTCAACATTGCATAATTTTAAATTATACAACGTTGAATAGGGGCTCCCTATTCATTTTCGGCTAAATTTGCATATTTAGACCCTAAAATGGAACCAGAAGCTCTTTATTGATTATTTTGAAATTTTGTGAATTTATTTCTGAGACCATTACACAACTTTTCCGCGCTAACTGGAAAAGAATTTCGAAAAAAAAAAAAAAAAAAAAAATACGCTCCGCCCTAATAGGGAAGTTGTACTTTTAAATGTAAAATGTTTGAAAACTATACTTCAATTTACCGACTTTTATGATTTTTAAACCAAATAGCTCGATTACGGAATAATATTACATGAATATTTTTATCAATTATTTCAAATATTAAGGGAAAAGCTCGATTTCGTTGCAAACAGATTACAATGCGGAAGTTTTTTAAGCATAACTCAAAAACGACGTGACCGAATAAGCTGTAATAGTAGATTCGCCTGCGTAATGCTTCTAGAACTAGATTTCTGTTAAAAAATTTCTATGTTACAATTCATATTTTTTTTTCCGAAAATTCATTTAAATATCTATATATACAACTAGGGGGCACCTCGACGAGCTTTGCTCGTCAACCCCCGTTCCGACACCGCAGACGCTAACAGCACGCTAAATTAGTTCGGCTTTAAAAAGATTTCGTAACATTGAATTATAATTTGAATCTGACAATTATAATTTGACGTAATTTTCACCAAACTTTTCTTTCTCTTTTTAATATTCACGTAAAAATACTTTTGTTAGAAATGAAATATTATGATCATCTTAAAATATCAAATAAATGTCTCGCGCAATTTTTAAATTTAAACTGTTTTGCAATAGTATTTTTTGTTTATTTTACGTAATAAGTGTAATGTGGCGTAAATGTGACATAAATTCTCCTATTTAAGACTTCTAATGCATGTTAATGAATTTATTATGATCATCTTAAAATATCAAATAAATGTCTCGCGCAATTTTTAAATTTAAACTGTTTTGCAATAGTATTTTTTGTTTATTTTACGTAATAAGTGTAATGTGACGTAAATGTGACATAAATTCTCCTATTTAAGACTTCTAATGCATGTTAATGAATTTATTATTTTACAATATTCTTTCTCTTTTAAAATTCACGTGTGAATATAGTTTTTATGACGTAATTTTCAATGAGTTCCTGCTTTTTATATTTTCTGTTTATAATAGTCACGTGTAAAATAAATTTTTTATTTGAAGCAAACATTATTGTTTGCGCTGTTTATACCGTTGGCAACAGTTTAAATTAATACAATTTTCTAAAATATGTAAAAAGTCTCTCTCGAAATGCTGAAAATTCGAATTTAAAATAGAAATAAAACCTCAAAAATGAGTCAAATTAAAAAACTAAATGCAGTCTGCACACCGGAAAAATCTGACGCATAAAATTATCTAAAAATGATTAAATTCCTATGTACAGTTTTTGCTCCTATAAAACTTATTTAATGGAACGATTTTGTCCAACTTTGGCATTAAACATCTCTTAAAATAATTCTTCGATTTGAAAACTGTCTGCATCAGCGTGTTTATCAAACATTTCTCTATAATACTACCGATTTTCATATTTTTGTATGCAACAGTTTTTTTAATATTAATGAAGAAAGGCCATGCTGAAGCATTCAAATTAGATGCCGATCTGCCGGGAATATCTACGCAGATTTTCATTGGTCCATTTCCAAATCAAAACTTTTTTATATATATAGAAGGATATAAATCCAATTGGCAAAATTCGCGATTTTCTTTAGTGGTCGATTGCCGAATTTATTTTGCGTGGTTCCGCAAAAAAAAGAAAACTAGTAGGATGTGCCAATCCCACAACTTTCTTCTATTTCATGTATATTTTCATATTTCAAAATGTTGTTACAAATGTCAATATTTCATTTATTAGTTCAATACTATATAAACTTTGACTATCATCTTAAATTTCTGCTTCAGTCAATTAATCGGAGTAAAAACGAGTTAATCTCCATGATATTTATTAAAATCAATAGTTTTCGGTTATTCTGTTGTATATCGGCTGTTCGCGAATAGCCGGCTCATCAGGATGGGAAGCTCCCGTCACTTCACAAGCCGCCAGTCTATAATAGAGCTACGAAAAATCAAGAAAATTACGCAAAAGTTGTTATTATAGTGCTTTCTTTCGGCGGAATATTTCCTAATTCAAGGAGGACCTAAAAATTTGGTTCAATTCTATGCATAACTTGATACACTTTTCGATGGAGCAATATTAAAAATGGCACCAAACTAGCTATTACAGCGCCCCTTTTCGGCGGTATTTTTCCAAATGCAGGGAGGACCTTCTTGCCTTGGCGAAAAACATACACAAAAAGTTTCGTTTAATTCTGTGCATAACTTCACACAACTTTCGATGGTACAATATTCAAAATGGCACAAAACTCGCTATTACAGCGCTCCCTTTCGGCCGAATTTTTCCAAATGCAGGGAGGACCTTCTTACCTTGGCCAAAAACATACACAGAAAATTTGGTTCAATTCTATGCATAACTTCATACACTTTTCGATGGTACAATATTCAAAATGGCACAAAAAGCGCTATTATAGCGTTCCCTTTCGGCGGAATTTTTCCAAATGCAGGGAGGACTTTCTTGCCTTGGCCAAAAACTTACACAAAAAATGCAGTTCAATTCTTGCATAACTTCATACACTTTTCGATGATACAATATTAAAAATCGCATAAAAATCACTATTACAGCGCCCCCTTCCGGCGGATTTTTCCCAAATTCAGGGAGGACCTTCTTGCCATGGCTACACACAAAAAAATTAGTTTAATTCTATGGATAACTTCATAAACTTTTCAATGGTACAATATAGAAAATAGCACGCACAAAAATCGCTATTACAGTGCCCCCTTTCGGCGGAATTTTTCCAAATGCAGGGAGGACCTTCTTGCCTAGGCCAAAGACATACACAAAAAATTTGGTTCAATTCTATGCATAACTTTACACACTTTTCGATGGCACAATATTCAAAATCGCGCAAAAATCGCTATTACAGCGCCCCCTTCCGGCGGATTTTTTCAAAATTAAGGAAGGACCTGCTTGCCATAGCGAAAAACTTTCGATTACAATACTTTCTTCTATTGAAGATAGAAGAAAGTAAAAATTACGCGATCTTCCACAAAAATTAAAATATATTCTTGGAAGAATTCTATACTTGTGAAAGACGTTAAGGCAAAATCCCGCACGCTATTTCAAATCCTTCCCCCCAAAGAAAACTCTGTCGCCCCATCTCTTCTAATAATCTCTTGAAATGGCTCCCCACCCCTGCAGTAAAACCTGCAAAAAAAAGTCGAAAAGTCAGGAAAAAAGCTCTGTTTTAGACAGGTCTCTTTGTCATATGAAGTATAATTATATGTTTTTTTCATAGAAACTTGAATTTTTTCACTTTGCGGGAGAATTCTTTTTTCTTTTTTCTTTTTTTTTTGACAGGTTTCATTTTTATTAGTTTTACAATAAATATAATATACCTGTATGCTCTTCAGAGTTGCATTATAGAAAGGATGTTTTAACAGCCTTAGGGATACTTGTAACAATGGAAACTGTATATAACGGAATCCTGCCTTAAACGGAATTTTTTTAATCAGTATCTTGAAATTATACTTTCTAAGATGAAAACCTGCTTGAAACGGAATTTTTAATCGGTTCTTGTGTATAGGGGAGGGGTACATCCCCCCCAAAACCTCACCCTCGGCTATGCCACTGCTCGCAAAGAAAACTTTGACCCCCCCCCCCCCTTCCAAGAAAGTTCTGAAATGGCGCCCCTGATTAATACAGGTTTTGTATGAGCTGAAATTTTCCAACTGGATGAAAAATGTCCAGGCCAAGATTCAAACCAGGAATCTGTTGGCTGAAGCTGCCAATTCTCTGCCAACTGAGCTATGCTGGACGAATCTGAATGACCTAATTCACTCAGAAAACCTTTTTGATCATAGCATCTTGTAAGATATAGGAATCAGCTCAACAGAACAAATAGCAAGTAATGGAACTCCAGTAAACGCTGAATACATAATTACAGTAGTAGCAAAAATTGACTATCTAATTATGCATATGCCTTCATTTCTTTGTAACATTAATATGGATACTTAAAATTAAATATAGTTTCCATATTTTACCAGAAGTCATTCATTTATATTTTTTTTCAAAATAGCACATATTTTAATTACTTTTTTTTTTTCAGTTATGTAAAAATGGCAACAAAAAGATATTCATGATGTCTACAGAAATTTAAAGAAAAAGTTCCCTGGTTTTACCCTGACTATCTTTATCAGACTTCCCTGATTTCCGTTATTAACAGTACATATATGGTATTTTTAGGTAGATTTCGTAAGAAATACTACCTATTGCTTTCTGGTGCTGGAAACGAAAAATATGCCGTACTGAGAAAAAAACTATTTATAAATCAAGTTCTAAATAATTGAACGAAAAATAAAAACACAGGTCGCTTATAAATCGCTTCGGAAATCACGTCAACAATTTTTTTTTTTTTTTTTTTTTTAATGTGTCAGAAAATTTCGTGTTGTTGTTGAGCGTGGAAAAATATTTTTTTTTTTTTTTTTTTTTTTTTTTTTTTTTAAATACCGCCTCAACATGATTCTGATAAAACCAGCTCTTACAGAAAAATGTAATAAAAAACTCGTCAACAGCGACCAGATAAAATTGTTAAACTGGATGTATCTCTAATCTTGATTTAGTTTTTGGTGGTGAAATTAGTACTTAACTCCGAAATCTACCTGAGCATGCAGGCCGATCCGGCAGGGATTTTTTAATATATGCTGCTTCATCGTATTATCCACTTATCCAGCTTGCTAATATCTCATTTGAGAGAAAAAAACAAGAGAAAACATAAAACTGCCTAATATTTATAAAGTATTGGTTGACAATTTTATAAATCTGAAATCAAAATTTAGTCCAACATCTTCGTATAGTGGTCAATGGATATATGTTGGCGAAAAAATTTCCTCATTTTCTGAAGAATGAGACATAGCTATTCTAAGACATAGCTACATTTGGCGGCATAGCTAATTGGATTAAGTTGTCCACCTGCTCAAGTTATGCTAATATATCATTTACAAATTTCAAAGATGGATAAATTATGTTTAATATATAAGCACTATCCACCGAAAATGAGACATATTATGATCACCTTAGTTTGGTGTTAAATATCAAAAACTCATACCATTTACTTTTTTTTTTTTTTTTTAAATATTGGGAGCGACTAATCAGCATTGGAAAAAATGTTGTATATAAAATATAAAATAGACGAATCCTTTTCGTTGGCTAGGCGAAAATGCAAATATTTTTGCATAGACAAATTTTCCTGATTTTCGAGTATTTTTACAAAATTCCCTGATTTTTCCAGATTGTTAAACCTTCCTGAAGAAATGATGATTCTCATGATTCCTCGATTTCCAGATTCTGTAGACACCCTGATATAGTAATCTACTATTTTCCACCTATTTTCTTTTTACTTTCTACAGAAATGTAGTACTTCAGTTGCCACCATTAGAAAAATAACATTAAAAACTACAAAATCTCAAACTACAATCTCAAAAATAAATTGAGATGCAGTTTTCAAACAAATTGCAGTTAAAAATACTTTTTTCCCCCTATACGAACGTGTAAAAATCGAAAATGCCCGATGCTTAGAAGTTTAAAAAACTGCAGAAGAGATTATCAGTATTTAACCATACAAGGATACACTGGTGGAAATTGATTTATGAAAACACAGTTTTTTAACAAAAACTTCTATGATATTGATTAAAAATGAATGAAATTTCACGGGACATACATAGTATGTATAACAAATGCGTTACAAAAATAAAATTTCTTACATATTAAACATAAATAAAAAGTCAAAAATTAGATTTTCGTAATATGCAAACATGGAAATTGATTTATGAAATATCACATTTCATTGGCTATTTCGAAGTAATGTGACAAAAATTTGCATAAAACAAGGTAACGTGACATGCACAGTAGATATAGAAAGCGTTATATATTGGAAGCAATACGTTTCAGTCATACTTTTCCTGATGGGTAAACGAAAGATGTTGTCTGAGGAAGAAAGAGCTAAAATCGAGGCATATCTAGAATGTGGAAAGTCTGTTCCGGAAATTAGTTAATTAAATAAAAGATAAGTTGGTGCGATATATAACTATAGAAAAGATCCAGGGTCAGCTAGGTGGGGAGGCCTACCAAATGGCTTAAGCACTCACAAGCCCCACCCAATAGAAAAGATCCAGCAAATTATGGCAAAAATTTTAACAAAAAAGGTAATCCACGTTTAAGTAAGGAAGAGAAAAAAGAGATTCTTCAACTTGCATCGAAAGCCGGTCACAGTTCAAAGCAGATTTGTGCAGATCTATCCCTTCCTGTTACTTCTAGAAGAGTTAGGCAAATTTTACATTCTTCACGGAGTTTGAGAGGGTCGAAAATGAAGTCTGGTCCAAAGTTACTTCTGCGTCATAAGCAGATGCGTTTGCAATATTGCGAGAAGTACATGGCAATGGATGACAATTGGAAGAAAGTCATTTTCTCCGACGAAAAAAGATTTAATTTGGATGGTCCGGATGGTTTGAAGTATTATTGGAGGGATCTCCGAAAAGAAACAAAATCAACATTCAGCAGAAATTTTGGTGGCGGAAGTTTGATGATTTGGGCAGCAATCGTTTATGATGGCAAAAGTGAAATTGTATTTTTAAACGGTCGCCAGAATTCTTTTCATTACAGTTTAGTTTTAGAAAATTCACTTCTCCCATTTGCATGGCAATATTGTGATTTAAATTACATCTTCATGCAAGACAATGCAAGTATTCACATTTCAAATGCAAAGAAAGACTGGTTTGACGAACAGAATATTGTTCTTTTAGATCATCCACCTATTAGTCCTGATCTGGACCCCATCGAAAACGTTTGGAGACAGCTTGTTCGAATGGTTTATGCAAATGGGATGCAGTACATGTCACTAATAGAATTGAAAGCTTCAATCTGTCAAAACTGGAAATTAATTGATCAGAAATACATTCAAAATCTTGTTTTATCAATGAGATCTAGAATAAAAGAAACTCTGATGAATAAAGGCGACTTTACTACATACTAATTTCAATTAAATGTGACATTTCATAAATCAATTTCCATGTTTTTATATTATTAAAATCTAATTTTTGACCTTATGTTTTAGTTTATTAATATGTATGAAATGTTTTTTTTTTCTAAAGTATTTGTTGTACATAGCATGTATAATGTATGAAATTTCATTCATTTTTAATGAATATTATAGAAGTTTTTGTTAAAAAACCGTGTTTTCATAAATCAATTGCCACCAGTGTACATCTGCTTCGTTTTACGGCTGGCTTATGCAACGTAACGTTATTTTCTAGGGATGACACTTTAATTGTTGCCCGAAAGAAATAGCATATAAGGGGCTAAAATATTTAAAGTTTTATTGTATAGGCATAAGATTTGTAAATTAACATTGATTAACTTTTATAATTTAGGTGAAGATGCTCTGAAAGCAGCGCGATGTGAAGCAGATGCTATATATGTATCCAATCATGGAGAAAGACAGATTTGTGAAGTTGTACCAACGGTGAGTTCCAAAATATGTATGTGAAACAGTCAATTCATTGTTTAAAAGCTAAAATACTTTTTGGGAAAATCTCATTCATTTTATAAATAAGTTTAATACGTTATATTACCTAGTTAACGTGAGAGCTCCTGATCTTTTGTCGCTTATATAAACTAGCAGAACCACACGTCTTTGTTCGTGTTACCGTACGGATCTTCCGAGTAAAATTAATAAATATGCAATAACACGGGATCATAAATAACACAGTTGTACACATTCGCATCCATAAATAGCTAATAAAACAATCAAAAAACAAGAACGAAAAATCATGCATCCAGTATAGCTTATGAAACATTTTCCAACACATTCAGAATACTGTTACAAAACTTTACAAGTTATTAAGGTGAAAGAAATATTTTTGATTAAACGGATGGATTGCAAGCTCAGTTTTCTACACAAAAATTCATATGCATTACTATCCCACAACATATGAACTAATGATTTTAAGATACCCTGTAAATATGTATGTTCACGTGAAACTTTCGAATGGATGTGCTTTTTTTTTTTTTTCCTTTTGCTGTATGTTTCTTTAAAGACACATTTTTTCCCATTGTCCTGTATAAATTTTATTGAGATTAGAAAAGATATGTATGTCTATCTGCTTGCACATATCCCTATATCCTAATTTTTAACAGAAGTATTCAAACTGCAAAAACTGTTGATATGTTTTAGTACACAGCAGCATTTTCGCTTTCGATATTGATCTTTACAATTAAAACTTTATGTATTTATTTCTAAGATATATGTATATTTATTATAAACTACGATCTACATAAAAGTCCTTAAATTGCTTTGAAAAATTAATATATTGTTTAAATTGGATACAATATTATCTGTTTTGAAAATTATCTTTTTATCCGTCAGTTTTGTTTTTAGACACATAAAGAAAAATTCGAACACGTCATCATTTGAGCCCTTTATTGCTTTTACGTTATAGTTTAAATTCTTACAGATCATTCAAAATGAGGACAAGAGAAGGAAGAAAGACAAATTGTGAACCGTTTCATCCATTAGCCAGAATTGAATTGCTGAGCATTTTACAATACCAAAATTAAATTGAAGTTTATTATACGAATTTCACTTTATTTATTCGTGTATACAGAATGTCATAGATCAATCTTAATATTAAATGGGATTTTTAATATTAAATGTCAGTTTAATTTATTTTTAAAATAATTCTTATATGTAGATTGATGTTTTAGAAGAAGTTGTTGAAGCCGTCAAAGAATTTCACGTCGATGTGTATTTTGATGGAGGAGTAAGACATGGAAAGGACATTTTTGTAGCCATGGCTTTGGGAGCAAAAGCTGTTTTTATTGGGAGACCAGTTGTATGGGGACTAAACACTGCGGTATATGTTTTGTAATTTTACTTTCATGAAATAAAGTTATTAGATTATTAGAACATTTTTTTGTATAATGTTTTCAAATATTCCTATATTATCAATAAAAAGGTCTTTATTACGTCCATTAATCATAACTTTTATAAAATATATATTAAAAATGATTCAGTTGCTTAAAAGACGTCACACACTGGCGCAGCGAAGGGGGGGGGGGGTTAAAACCACTCCCAGAGCTAAAATAATTAGTATGATTGCCGCTTATATGAATCACTAGTTGAGGAAATTAGCCGCTTTAATGAATCAAAACCAAAGTTAATATTAAAATTTTGGCTTATTCGGAACCCGGGGCTTTGTTGAATAAAATTCTACTTAGGGGTGATTCTGTCCCGAATTTTCTGAAAATTTAAAAAAATCGGTCATCAATCAGAAAATTCGGACATAAAAAATATCGCGAATTTTGACAAATGGTCTGCGAAAAAAATAAATTTTGTCAATCGGTTGCGGAAAAATCACGAATATCGTCAAAGGATAGCAGGTAAAACGCAAATTTTGTCAAAGAATCGCAGAAAAAACGCAAATTTCGTCCAAGAATCGTAAAAAAAAGCAAATTTCGTCAAAGAAACGCGGAAAAAATGCACATTTTGTCCAAGAATCGCGAGAAAAGCACAAATTTCGTCAAAAGTTCGCGAAAAAAAGCAAAAATTTGTCAAACGATCGCGAAAAACCACAAATTTCGTCAAAAGATCGAAAAAAACACAAATTTCGTCAAAAGATCGCGAAAAAAGCACAACTTTCGTCAAAACATCGCGAAAAACGCGCAAATTTCGTCAAGGAATCACGATAAAACGCAAATTTCGTTAAGAGATCGCGAAAAAACGCGAATTTTGTCAAAAGGGCGAGGGAAAAACGCATAGTTAGTGCCGAGAGTGGGATTCCCCCCTCCCCTCTCTTCTGTAACTTTTCAGAAAATTTGCGGTGAATTTCAGAATTTTTTTTTTTACTCAGAATCACCCCTAATACTACTCATTAAAAGTGATTCAAGTAAACGGCGAATATTGTATTTAAAACTGTGAAAAAGCACATTACACGCATCAGTTTTGTGAAAATTGGTCATTTGTTTTGAAAAACGGCAGCTGTCACATTTTCGAGACGTCTAAAGCTAAAAGAGTGGTCGTTTCCTGCCGCACAGAAACTTTGAGTTTGAGTACTATACACTGGATAAGTTTTTTAAATGTATTTCTGTCTACTCGAAACGATAATGGAGCACCTGAAATTTAAATTCCAGAGAAAAACGTAAAAGACATGCTTTCCAGATTTCTCACAGTTTCAAACGCCGTTTTTGCTCTCAGTTATCTCTAAGACCAAGTTATGTGCATAAAAACCAGGGCTGCGGAGTCGGTGGGAAAAATGGACAACTCCGACTCCGAGAATTTCAACAAATCCGACTCTGACTCTTTCGCTCAAAAAATGGGCCCGACTCCGACTCCGCAGCCCTGATAAAAACTTTGAAAAAGTAAGAAATACAAAAACAATATTGTAAAGATATTAACATAAAAAGCTGTTTTCTTGTGATTTTACAGATTATTGCAATCTGTGTGTCTTTTGAACCACTTGTTTCAGGGTTGAGTACATCAATTTAAAGTTTGAAGTTTATTAGTTGGTAATGTAACTTGAAATTTCCCCCAGGAGATCTTGCTTTCGGGGAGATACTGCAGGAAAGAATCACTGATTGCAATTGCATTGACGTATAGATGCATGACTGTGAGCAGGATTTTCAAAAGACAGGCATTAAATGTGAAACCTTCTTTAGAATTAATAAAAATTGCTATCTATATCTTACACACAAACTTAATCCATTTATCCAGCGAAAAAAGTAAGGTACTTGTCAGGTTCTGAGAAACAGCTGCTATTAGAACTAGGGTTCTATATTATTTTTGTCTTAATATATTATATATTGTATGGTCTGTGTCCTTCGAATTTGAAAGTAACATTCTTTCCTTATCTGAAACTGGATCTGAGCCGGTGAAAATGTACAGATTGGATGGAAGGATGAAGATAGTTGGAGAGGGACCTTTTGAACCTTTTCCCGACCTTTAGAAATGTCTGTTGGAGACTGGAAGACAAAGGCATTCCACGAACGAGGAAAAGAGCTTGGAATGCGGGCAGGGTAAATACCCCAGGCGTTACGTTGAGTAAAAGCGAAGGGTTGCGAGAAGCATTCGCTTTGGCACTGAGTGTCAGTTGAAGGCTGGAGCGCAAGACGCAAGGTTAGTTCCTGCGTAGAGCTCTTAGATAGAGCGTAGGGTGAGTGAAGCTCGCAGAGCTTAGAGCCCATGTGTTGGGAGATTGAGAGTAGTCTCCGGTAAAGCTAATTTAATGAATGTAGATTGAGAGTGATATAACGTAGTTTTAACAGTACACAGCCAGCATTTACTGTATTTAATTTAATGCTGAACCGGATCACCTACATCCAAGTTTTAAATGTAAATAGTGTTTTGTGTTTTGTAAATAGTGTGTAAATAAACTGTTAATTTAGTTAATTGAACGAGTTAGTTTTCACTTAAACAATCCTCTCAGAGTGTGACCGATATTACGTAATCATATCGGTGATGGCAGCATATAAATAGCACGGGATTTTTTCAAAGTTGTGCGGACTAAGAGGAAACTCCGACAGTACTATAGCAAAACCCGCGGCTTTGCTCACGTAATAATTGAAATATGCCTAAATAGTTGTATTTGTGGGCCTATTTTTATTACACGAAATTCATCATCATCATCATCATCATCATCAACCGTTTTCAATCCACTGCTGGATGTAGGTCTCCCCCAGATTTTTCCAATGTTTCCTGTCTAGTGCTTTAGTCATCCAATTTACACCGGCTACTTTTCTAATTTCATCACTCCATCTTACTTGAGGTCGTCTTCTTGGCCGTTTTACATCTCTGGGATACCACTGTAGGGTGTTTGTGCTCCATCTATAGTCTTGTCTTCTTGCGATGTGCCCAGCCCATTTCCATTTTAGCCGTTTAATTCTTTCAATGATTTCAAAAACTTTCGTCTGACTTCTTATCCAGGTTATTCTTTTTCTGTCTCTTCTAGTTATACCTAGCATACATCTTTCCATACTTCTCTGTGTTGTTTGTAATCTTTGTACCATCCGTTTTGTTAGCGTCCATGTTTCTGCTCCATAAGTTAGGACAGGCAAAACACATTGGTTAAATACCTTTCTTTTCAAACACAGGGGCATGCTACTCTTCAGAATAATATTGTTCTTCCCAAAAGCACTCCATCCATTTCTTATTCTTCTATTGATTTCATTCATGATACTATTATCAGATGATATTTCTTGCCCAAGGTACACATAACTTTGCACTTCTTTAATTTCAGTGTTGTTGTAGACGATTTTCTTTTTTGATGCAAATGAATTGAACATCACCTTAGTCTTTTCCAAGTTTATTTTTAATCCCACATTAATGCTAGCTTCTGCCAAATTTTTTAGCATATTTTCCAATTCTTCAGGACTGTTACTGAAAATTAAAATGTCATCAGCGAATCGGAGATGACTTAAATATTCCCCATTTATTCTAATCCCTTTGTTTTCCCAATCCAGCTTCTTGAAAATATTTTCTAACACAGCAGTAAAAAGCTTAGGCGAAATGGTGTCTCCTTGTCTTACCCCTCTTCCAAGCTTGATCTTTGCTTTTCCTTTGTCCAAGCGGATGGTTGCTGTTGCTTTCTTGTAAATTTTCTTTATAATATTGATGTAAGGTTTGTCTATACCAATGTCCTCCAGGGATTCTACTACTGCTGATGTGTAGACCGAATCAAATGCTTTTTCATAATCAATAAAGGCAAGGCAAAGAGGTAAATTATATTCCTTATGTTTTTCTATGAGTTCCCTTACCGTTTGGATATGATCCATTGTGCTGAATCCACTTCGGAATCCTGCTTGTTCTCTAGGTTGAGCTGAGTCCAGAGCTGATTCAAGTCTTGTCGTTAAAACTTTGGTGAAAATTTTATAAATCACTGACAGTAAGCTGATTGGACGGTAGTTTTTAATGTTTTCCTTCTCTCCTTTCTTGTAAAGTAGCACCATCACAGCATTATTCCAATCTTCTGGTACATCTGACTTCTGGAGACATTTGGGAAACAGTAGGGATAGCATTTTTGCAAATTCTTCTCCTGCTTCTTTGATAAGGTCGATTGTAATTCCATCTTCTCCGGGGCATTTACCTTTTTTCATAAATTTAATGGCTTGTAAAACTTCGTCTGTCATCACTGGGATTATGGCATCGGTTTCTGTTAAGTTTTCTCGTGGATCACATAAGTTGATTTCCCTCTGATCTTCACATTTATATAAATCGTTATAGAATTTTTCGACAATGTGTACTATTTCTTTATTGATTTTGGTGATTGTTCCATCTGCCTTCTTTAGTGCAAAAATACCTTTTCTTCCAACACAAAGTTTTCGCCTAGCTGATTTAAATTTTTTTTATCTTCTAGAATTTTCTTGACAAGATCAGAGTTAAATTTTCTGATATCTTCTGTAACACATTTTCTTACCGTTTTACATAATTCAGCATATTCAACTCTTGATTTAGGATCGTTTTTCTTCATTTTAAATTCTCTGCGTTTCTTCATCAATCTTCTTGTTTCTTCTGTTATTTTCTTTGTCTGCTTTACTTGTGCATCGCAGGCTATCTTCTTTGCAATATCTTGTAGAGTACTGGTTAGTTTCTTGTTCACTACTGTAACATCTTGCTCTTCTTCTAAAGTTGATTGAAGTACTTGGAAACGGTTTTTAAGTTCCAAATGGAATTCTTCTTTATGTTTCTGGAGATTTATTATATCGATTGATTTCTTTGAGTGTTGCAAAAGCTTCATTCTTTCCACTTTAGTATTTAACAGCAGTTTGCATCTAACCAACCTGTGATCACTTCCTGTATTGAAGTTATTGAGAACGCTGCAATCCTGAATAAGATGGTTTTTGTTTGTTAAGATGTAGTCGATTTCACTTGTTGAGCCATTTGCACAACGCCATGTCCATTTTCTTTGTGGCTTTTTCTTGAAAAATGAATTCATGATATACAACTGTTCACATTCTGCAAACTCAATCAATCTGTTTCCTCTTTCATTTCGCACCCCATATCCATGATTTCCTACTGATAACTCACCTTTCTCTTTTTCTCCAATTTTAGCATTCCAGTCTCCCATTATTAATTTTATGTAGCATTTTCCCTTTTGATGCATTATACTGCTATAATTCAAAAGTTACCAACTAAGCCACAGTTTGACTAAACTTCTTTATTACACCACATTAGGTGAAAATGTGACTTAATTTAATGAGAGGAATTAAAACTAATTCTAAATAAATGATAATTTACAATGTAATTGGAAGCTTTTACGCTCATTTCAGTTTTCTTTTGAATTTTTTAGAAACCATTCTTAGCAAGCATTTACATCTTAAAAGTAACCATCATGATATATTCCAAGTTTCAAATCTAATGGTTTACCACCCCCAACATAAAATATATCTTATGTTGGAACAGGAATTGTCACGTTTCAATTTGCCAACATTATTTTTTAAATCGGTTTCGTATTTCCTAAGATCCCATAAAAATCTTAATTTAGAAAGTTTTTAGAATGCTTTCGCTCATTTTAGCCTTTTAAATGTTGAATATTTTAGAAACTGTTCTTAGAGAGCATTTACATCGTATAAATATCTACCACGCCAAATTTTAACTTTCTATCTTTAACAAATCCATAGAAATCGTAATTTAGAAAGTTTTTAGAACTCTTTTCGCGCATTTTTAACCCTTTTAAATTTCGATTTTTTACAAACATTTCTTAGAGAGCATTTACATCTTATAAGTAACTACTATGCCAAATTTCAAGTTTTTACGACCTTCAGTAACACAAATATCGCATTTTTAGAACGTAATTTGTCCTGCACGCCTGTCCTGAGAAGTCCTGCACCCCCTTGGGGGTAGGGCCACCGGCATAAAATATAGCTTACGTTGAAACAAGGACTGTCACCACCAATTTGCCACCATTACCTTTGAAATTGGTTCGATAGTTCCCAAAATTACTCCCTACAAACACACAAACAAATAAACAAACGTAAAATATTAGTATAGATAAGACTTCAAGCGAAACCCAGATATTTTTTCAGATATGTAACGATAACGAAATTTTCAATAAATTTACTGTGCTTTCCCTTTATGCGAAATTCGATGTCTTTTAAAGTGCTGGTAATGCACATGCACAGTAATTCTGTCAACTATACCGTGCTTAATATGTTAACTACATTCCAAAATATAGAATTACCTAATTCAGCACTGCTTGGACGTGGATAATTATAAATTCCACCAATTCTAGCAACATTATTACATTGACATAAAGCAAGGTAAGTCTATTGAAAACTTTGCTGAAATGGCTTCATTATTAACCCTTTCAGGGACAAAGCATTTTCATTCCTAAAATGTTTAAATAAATGAATGACAATTTTTGGCTGAAAAATTGGATTTCAATCGCAAGATATTTTCCCATGAATCACGATACAAAAAATGTTTGTTGTACTATGTTATTCCATCTTTTAAAATTTGTCTATGATTTTTTAAACACTTATAAATATAACATAGTTTTGTGTTATTCCATTGATGAATTTTAAGTTTTGTAACTCTAATATTGTAAACGCTTTTTAAATGAATCATAACAGCGTATTTGCTGATTCTAATAACCCATAAAAAAAGCTTTATGATTTCATTCATGAAATAGGCTGATTCGATTAGCCATTGATTCAATTAATTGACGACCACTGTTATCAACAACTCAAAACCCCCCCTAGAGCCGAATTCTGGCTGCGCCACTGCGTCACATATAGATAAAAAACATTAGAATATTAAATTGACAACATGTTTCGATTGATTCACTCAATCATCATCAGAATAAATAAAAAATCATAAGCACAATATACATTTGTTAAAAGTATAGGGGGCGTTATATGTATCTTCACTTTTTATAGAGATTGATCTCGCATTCCAGTGTTTTTTATGTATATTGTGTTAGTGATTTTTTTTATTTATTCTGATGATAATTGAGTGAATCGAAACATGTCATTTTAATATTTTAATGTTTTTTATCTATATTTGACATCTTTTAAGCAATTAAATTATTTTTAATACCTATATTTGATGTTTTGTTCGAATATATATCTTATCAAGGATATAATGTTTTAATGTAATATAAAACTATTAAGTACAGTTAGCCAGCAAACAAAAAATAGTCGGATGTGGCAATCGCAAAACTTTTTTCTATCTCATACATGTTAATATTTCCTGAAAAATGCAGCATATCCGCGCCAAAGGCTAGGTGATTTACACCAAAATTAATCATCAACAACTTATGTCAACTTCAAACTGTATCTGAAGTTTGAGGAATATCCATGCATTAGTTTTTGAGATAGAGCTATTGAGGAAGTCGTAAAAAATTCTACATAACAGCGCCACCAGCTGGGCGATTTTCACCAAAAAGTAACCAGCATCAAATTATATCAAGGACTAACTGAATTTGAAGTTTTATGAAAACCCGTGCATTAGTTCTCGAGATAGAGCTATTATGGAAATCGTGAAAAATGCAGGACAGCAGCGCCACCTGTTAGACGATTTACGCCGAAAAGTAATCAGCACCAGTTCATATCAAGGTCCAACTGAATCTAAAGTTTTGTGAAATTCCGTGTATTAATTTTTGAGATAGAGCGCCCACAAAATTTTTGTCGCATACAGACTCATAGAGTGACAGATAGACTCACAGACAGACATTTTCTTTAAACCATCAAATCGTGTTCGGGATCTTCTAAAACGTACAAATCCATCGAAAACCAGAAATCGAAAATTTTCACGAATCTAATACTTCTTCTTGTAAAGATCAAATGTTAAAAAGACAGAAAGTAAAAAAAAAAAAAAAAAAAAAAAGAGAGAGAGAGAAAATTTTTAATATTGAATACCTCTGCAATTAATCATAGAACTTCATGCAAATTTATATGTAGGCTAATTAGAGACTTCTGGTGCCAAAATTTATTATTAAGAAATAGAACTTGAAATTTTCCATTTTATTTACAATATGACATCATATTATTTTTTTTTTTTAGCTATTTTTAGGGTTTCGTTCATCTCACGAAACCCTATTCGTCTCGCTCCTCTGTCTGTCTGTCCGTCACAGAGCCCGTTCTCAGAAACTATACATGTTAGAGACTTGAAATTTTGGGTACTTATAGCTGAACACCTCACATCAAACAACAAATCATAAAATTTTGAAAAAAGTGGTAATTAACCGAATTACGGGCTAATTAACTTCTAAAATTAACCAATCCACCTTTTTAACGCAAATTCAAACGGACTTTCTCGAAATCATCCGTGTTTCTCCTAAGGGTTGCCAGTAAAATCAGCCGAATGCACGGTTACCACGGAGGAAATTAAGCCGAAAAATGAAGTGGAGATTTTAAAGCGAAATCGTATATCAGAAAATATTGGTCCGAGAAATTTGTAAATGGAATAGACAGACGCAGAAAAAAATCTACTTTCATTTGGTATAAAGTTCACATTTCTGCGATGTGTATAAGTTAAAATATCCACTAAAAATCGATCGATAAAAATTTAATTTCTTTTATTGGAAAGACAAGGAAATAAAAAGATTTCAATTCGGCGGAAAAGCAGGTAGACATGACGACGCTGCGGTTTTCCATAATAGCATATTTTAATACGAAATTTTAACTTTTTAAATATTAAATTTTTTGATTAAATATTTTGGCATCCCGATGTCAAATTTCTCGCTGATTTCATTGATACCCATATCTAAGTCCTATCTTAATTACAAGCTGAAATATTAATTATTATTTAATTAATCGGTTTATTGCTATCAAATGCGTCGATTAAAATGAAGAGACGCGCTTATTTAACCACGAATTAACTTAAATTAGGAAATCTAATAATTTGCCTGGGCTTTTGGAACAGCGATATGAGATAAGTATAACTCATTCATCATCAGAAAGTTTACTTCATACCACTATTTTCTAATAGTAATTTCAGGAAATATTTTGAATTATTGGTTAAGACCGCCACTCAGACTGTTTGAAACTTCAAGATAGTTTATAACACATAGAAAAAAGTGTAAAAAAGAATGGAGTGTGATATTTCGAGGAGCAGGGGGAGGGGGGGGGGGGAGGCTAGAATTATTTTTAAAATCTTAGCGTTTGTTACCGCAGCAAATATTTTAAATTCTTGTTTAAGACCGCCACCATCCCGACCCATCTATCTACGGAAAGATTGCGTAAAGGAGTTTCGTTCAGATATGCTTTTGTTAAGAATAGAGTGCATTCCCTGGTGGTGGAATGTGGAACTAACATAACGCGATTTTGTTAAAATTAGGAAATCTAACAAGTCGATCTGTTTGAAACTTTAAGATATTTTGTAACACATAAGATAAAGTGTAAGAAAGAATGACACGCGAAATTCCGGGGAGGGGGGGCGCTAGATTTCTATTTAAAAAATTAGCGTTTCTGACCGCTTTAGGTGACTTTTTGAGGGAGTCCTGAGATATATGCTACTTATTTAATATAAAATTGTCTAAAGTTTAGTTACCACTATTTCCTAATAGTAATTTCAGCAAATATCTTAATTTCTTATTAAGACCGCCACCACCTCGAGTAACATATCTACTTATAGGTTGTTTAACGGAGTTTCCTTCCGATACAGTTTTGTTAAGAATAGAGTGCGCTCCCTGGTGGTGGAATGTGGAACTAACATTTTTGTTAAAATTAGGAAATATAACAAGGCGATCTGTTTGAAATTTTACGATAGTTTATAAACACATTAGAAAAAGTTTATAAAAAAATGGCGCGTGAAATTTCGGGAAGGTGGGGAGAGGGGGAGGGGCAAAATATTTCTTTTTTGTTTCATACCGTTTCAGGTGCGTTTTTTGATGGAGTCCTCAGATACATGCTACTTATACTTATTAAATATAAATATGTCAAAAGTTAAATTACCACTATTTCCGAATAATAATTTCAACAATTATCTTAAATTCTTGCTGAAGACCGCCACCCCCTCGAGTAACATATCTACTAATGGGTTGTGTAAAGGAGTTTCGTTCAGATACGCTTTTGTTAAGAATACAGTGCGCTCCCTGGTGGTGGAATGTGGAATTAACAGACCGCGATTTCATTTAAAGTAGGAAATCTAACAATTCAATCTGTTTTAAACTTTAAGATACTTTATAACACACGATAATAAATTATAAAGAAGGGGGACGAGTCGCATTTCGAGGAGGGGGGGGGGGTTGAGGGAGGTGCGCGAACAAATTTAGGAAATATAACTGGACGATCTGTTTGAAACTATAATATGGCTTATAAAACATAACATAAATTTTTAAAATCAGGCCGCGTCAAAAATCATGGTGACCATCTGCCCCCCCCCCCCGAGGGGGTCACTTTTCTAAATTTGGCAGATACCCGTCATGTGATATATCGTAGCATTTTTTTTGGGGGGGGGGGGGCGAACAAAATTAGGAAATATAACAAAGCGAATATGTTTGAAACTTTAACATAGTTTAGGATGTGTTTTTTTAGGGTTTCGTTCATCTGACGAAACCCTATTTGTCTCGCTCTTCTGTCTGTCTGTCCGTCACAGAGCCCGTTCTCAGAAACTATATCTATTGGAGACTTGAAATTTTGCATACTTATAGCTGAACACCTCACATCAAACGACAAATCCTAAAATTTTGAAAAAGTCTTATATTTAACCCTCTGGGCTCCAACTTGTGTATTTTAATCTTTTTGCTCTAATTAAGCCCCTCATTAAGTTGAAGACTTAAAATTTTGCATACTTATAGCTGAATACATCACATCAAACGAAAAATCATAAAATTTAGAAAAAGTCTTATATTTAACCCTCTGAACTCCCACTTGTGTATTTTAATCTTTTTGTTCTAACTGAGCCCCTAATTAAGTTGAAGACTTGAAATTTTATATACTTATAGCTGAACATCTCACATCAAACGACAAATCCTAAAATTTTGAAAAAGTCTTATATTTAACCCTCTGGGCTCCAACTTGTGTATTTTAATCTTTTTGTTCTAACTCAGCCCCTAATTAAGTTGATCACTTAAAATTTTGCATACTTATAGCTGAACACATTATATCAAACGACAAATCATAAAATTTTGAAAATGTCTTATATTTAACCCTCTGGGTTCTAACTTGTGTATTTTAATCGTTTTGTTCTAACTGAGCCCCTAATTAAGTTTAAGACTTGAGATTTTGCATACTTATAGCTGAACATCTCACATCAAACAACAAATCCTAAAATTTTGAAAAAGTCTTATATTTAACCCTCTGGGCTCCAACTTGTGTATTTTAATCTTTTTGTCCTAACTGAGGTCCTAATTAAGTTTAAGACTTGAAATTTTGCATACTTATAGTTGAACACCTCACATCAAACAACAAATCATAAAATTTTGAAAAAGCCTTATATTTAACCCTCTGGGCTCTAACTTGTGTATTTTAAGGGGGGGGGGGGGGGTTCTAACTGAACCCCTGTTAAGTTGAAGACGTGAAATTTTGCATACGTATAGCAGAACACTTGCGATCACACGAAAAATCATAAAATTTTCGAAAAGTCATATTATTACCCACCGTGCTCTAACTTGTGTATTTTAAGCAATTTTTCTAACCTCCCCCCATTGCAACCGTTGGGTACTTTTCTAACTTCTGCCGACACCACTTTGACCACTCTTTCATATTATGCACATAGCCTTACATATTTCAGTTCCACTTTTTACCACCAGGGGGCGCCTACCTATATTAGGTGCTATAGGCCCGATCCCCTCGACTAATATATCTACGGATAGGTTGTAAAATGGAGTTTCGTTCGGATAGAGGTTTGTGTAGGATAGAGTGCGCCCCCTGGTTGCGAAATCTGGAACTAACAGATTTCGCAAAAGGATAAAGTGTTTTGAAAGGAACATTAAACGAAACCCTCTGTGCGATCTGTGATCACACTTACCCACTTGTTTTATTTACTTTTCCCTTTTCACATGAAAACCTTTCATTTAAAAATTAATTGTTGGGAAGAAATTATTATTCAAGGTTTTGATTTTTTGTGGCAACGATTTAAAAAAAGATGGTTACATTTTACATGAAAAATGTAAACTGATTCTCTATGAAAATAAAGATTTTTTTTTTTAATTATTAAGAAAAATATTTGAAAAAATAAATAAAACATAGCCTGTGTTCATTTTTGGGTTGTAATCCATCTATAGGCAAAGATACAAAAGCATTAAATCATCCGTTTTGACAGCAACTTCAGTCAAACATTCCCACATACTTTCAGATTTATAATATTATTAGGATAAACATTATATTCCAAATTAAGCTTAAATATTCTGTTTTATTATTTCAATAAGAACAATAAAAATTTCATTCTTGTACTTACAAAAAATATTTTTTAGGGTAAAAGAGGAGTAAGAAGAGTTTTGCAAATACTAAAAGAAGAACTTCTTTCAACAATGAAATTGGCAGGTACAATCTACCTACAGTATTCTTATAATTATTATTATTTTTTTTTTTTTTTTTTTTTTTTTTTTTTGCATGTTATAACTACCAATCTCCATAAATTCTAGTTTAAAATAACCTTTTGGCGCAAAATTAAAATGAATTTCTTTAAAATGCATTTTTATTAATATTAAATTTTGATAAATAAATTCGAAATAGTTGACTGTAGTAGAAGGAGTAGGCTAAGGAATCGGTGGGGAAAATGGCTGACCCCGGCTCCGGGCTGGCTAATAGTGTTGCATGTTGGTTTAAATAATGGTGGAATATAAGAAAAGTAAAGCTAAAATCTCACTATTTCGCCACTGATTTTCTATTTAGGGTTTCAAAAATAAATTATATTTTCCGCTTTATTCATTTTACAATTTCGCGCCCGCAAACCCGAAAAATCCAACTATCGAAGTCTAAAGAACACAAAATTAAAATTTTACTATTTGGATCTGCAGACTGAGAAGAAAAAGCGAAATCGTTATAATTTAGTTGTTTATTTTGCTGTGTCCTCCAGACTGAAAAAATTTCTGTGGAAAGGGATAAAAATAAAGTTTAAAATTTTATTATTTTGGAAATAATTCGGATTCTATGGATTCTAATGAAAAAAAAAATTATATTTTTTGAATTAATTTTACACTTTTGGCTTTATTTCGGGTTCTGCAGACCTGAAAAATCCGAAGTTCAAAAGGTGAAAGATAACGAAATTTCACTACTTTATCGCTATTTAGGGTATCGCCGATTCAGAAAAAAAGAATTACAATTTCATCTTTACACTCCTGTACACAAAAAATTGGTAAATAAACGAGGGGCATTTCAGAATTTTGACTTATGGTCATACAGACAGGAGAAATTTAAGGGGAGAGGGGGGGGGGAGGCTTCTATTACAATGCTATACCGGTTTATTAGTTATTTTGCCTCTAAAAAAATAGCTCAAATTTATAATTTCCCATTATCTCCGATAAGAGCCGAAATTTGAAGGCCCGTCTCCTAAAAAGTTCGGCCGTGCCTCTGTATTTATTCTAACCCCAATCATGCCCATTCTAAATTGTTCCTATTTTATCGGCGTAGTTTGATACTTTCAAATTTGTTATATTGGGCTTGTCAGCCTGCTTAGTTTTTTTTTTTTTTTTTTTTTTTTTTTTTTTTTTTTTTTTTTTTTATCAGTCTGATCTGGTCTATTAATATAAATTGCCAGGGCTTAATTTGCACCGGAGCCTACCAGAGCCCGGCTCCGGTACTTCTCTGTTTTTAGTAAATATTTAAATATTGTTCGGAATTCACCGGAGCTCATAAATACAGGACTCCGGAGCCCAGTGCAACAGCGCTTCCGAAAAACCGAAGCTTAAATTACCTTTTCCTTTCCTTCCCATCTCCAAGCTTTTGCATTCTTTTTACCAAAACACTTATATGTGACGTAATGTGTCACACACGTAGGAGATGGAGATAAAACGTACTCAATTTTTATATCAGTTTTTAGGCTTAGACTGACTCGAGCTCAATCTGTATTACATTTAAAATTTTATTTATTCATGTATTGAAAAAAAATTAAAAAAATTCTTTTAAAATTACGTATTATATTCCACTTCAAATCATTTTAATGCTAATTTGGCTAGAATGAAGGGGAAACAGAAATCGTATTTTTCTATTCCAAATTTATATCGGCGACGTGTTGATACGACGCCACTCAAGAAAGTGAACAATAAATTTGCTTTCAGTTCGATTTTCTTTTGTGACAGTAGGATAATTTTTTATTGGCTGGGTTTTCTTTTTATTATTTCGATATCTAACCTGAAAAGAATATTTTCTGTTTTATCCAACAAGCATCTGCTGGACGTTTTGTCTGTTCGAGGTTTTTTGTCTTCTATCGCGTACGAGTATAAAAATCACGTTAGTGATTTTTCTATTTATTTTGTATCATGAACGGTACCCACGCTAAGGCTCTGTGCACCTATACGAAATCACTTTCCTTTGTAAGTAGATATAATTACCATGTATTGTTATTCTGATAGAAAGCAATCGAGCAGCGTTTCCCCTTTTTCTATAAAAGCATAGATTCTTTCCGATAACGTTGTCAAATTTTTAATTTTATCTGATTTTCAGGGACTCACCGCAAAAGATTGTTATGCGGAAGGAAATGATTATAGTTTAAGATATGCACCTTTTACAGGAAATTGTAAAACATTGTTCCATTCTTCAGCATATAAATATTCATTTCTGTAAATTTCATTCATTTTTTCTTAAAAATGCATAGCTGCGAACTATCCCTTTTTTGTGTTAACACCATTTCCTAATCACAATCGTTACCCTATTTAATCGCAAAATTCTGCAATTAATTAACATAAAAAATAGGCATGGATGTTTACTATTCAGAAGAAGTGATAACTAAAAAATGGAATAGTTGACAGCTAAGTATATGCTGATAGATATACAGTAAACTCCCGACTATCCGGTCTAATGTGGCGGAAGGGTAGGCCGGATAACAAAAAAGCCGGATAGGTCGGAGTTCCATAAATATTTACTCATTTCCTGGACTCCCCTCCTCATTATATTAAAAACACATGTCACACATTCTAAGATAAATTTTATACATACAGTACATGCAGTTTCAAAATAAGAAAAACATTAACGTAAAACGTAAGCCTAATTCGAAAAAAAATAGTAAATCTTTTTTTATTGCTTGTTAATAAATGATTGCACAAATATGAAAAGTTATGCATAAGATAAAAGAGTCAAAGCTTAGTTTTTGAGAAAGTAATTGATAGATGACTGTCTCTGATATTGCATTGTGTAATCCCTTCTTGCTCCTTCTTGTCGTGTGTTAGCACTTTCCTTTGGAAAAGAACATGCCTGTCTCGGCTGCTTGCAACATTCCTCATTTTTTTTACTAGGCCGGATAGTACGGAGGGCCGGACACTCGCGAGCCGGATAGTCGGGGGTTTACTGTATTTAAAAATTTTATTTTGCTAAAGAAAAAAAATGCTTTAAATTTTGCAATTAATGTACGAAATATAAATATGTAGATTACATTGGCAGGTGTTGAGGGGGGGGGGGGGGGGGGGAACGGTACAGTTGTTGTACCGGTAGCGCAGAATATTAGGGCTCCGGAACATTTTTTGTTAGAATTTTAAGCCCTGTAAATTGTCTTAGTTCTACTTACACGGCCTGTTAGAAATGTTGCCCTCGTTTTCCGGTCCTTGAAGACCTTTGTACCTCGGGTTCCATCCGCAAACCAAATACGAAGGGAAGTACTTATATACCAAATGTAAAATATCTACTACAGTTATGAATTAAACAGTTTTCATTTACTC
>CAWVRF010000847.1:0-74067 GCA_963932465.1 Maratus speciosus
GTTTATAGCGAAGTTAATTATGAATGTGAAGTGTTATATTATCTTTGAGTTTAAGGCGGAGTTAATTTGCTTTGGCCAATGAATTAAAAAAGCACAATGTATCCTATTTAATATTCAAAACGAGTTCAGCTTGTATATTTTTATCCACTTCAAATAGGTAAGGAAATGAATTTCTACTCAACAAAGTCTGAATTACAGTTATAATGTTCGCAGAAAAATAGTTACAGAGCGACACAACTTCTAAATTTAATAAAATCGTATTAAGGACATTCCGAAATATCTAAATCAGTGAAAAAACTAAAATTGGAAAATTTTACGAATCTAATATTTCCTCCTCATGCATATGGGCTAATCCATGAAATCATGGACACACATTGAAAAAAAATAATATTTATGAATGCACATTTATTACATTTTTTTTGCAACAAAAATGTTCAAAGTTATTTTTCCATGCAAAATAAAAATTGGCAACAGTGTTTTAATTTCAAAATGGCTAACATTATGCAACCATGTGCTTCGTGATTTGCGGAGAGAGCAATATTATAGATTTTTGAACTTCATCCTCTGCTATAATTGGTAAGTTTGAAACATTTTACTATGTTTATACCTTTTTCATATTTAATAGTTACATAATGAATATCTTTTTAAAGTAACATATTGCTTAATTGTAAATCAAATCACTACATGAATATATCTTTGTTACACATGTAACGCGAGTCACAAAAACATGCATTTTTCATCACTACTGAAAAAATACTGAATGCATTTATGTATAATTTCATACTTTCCTCCTGTGATATGCTAAGAATTAATATATAACCCTAAAAATAAATTATAAGCTTTAAATATATAGAATAAACACTAATTCCTTTGGTAATGTGAGTCACATCCATGTAATGAGAGTTACTTTTGAAAAAAAAGTTAATACTGTATTCTATCTTTTAAATATTGCTATTAAGTTGCATAGAAAAACTTTTTTATATATTCAAGACCTGTTTTTTTTTTCAAATGAAAATCAAATTTAAAATTAATTGTTTAAAAGGCGCAAAGGCCAACCTTGTGAAAAAGATTCCATGCCGGGACTCGAACCCCGGCCATCAGTATAGCGCACATTCTACCGACTAAACCACATTGCATGAGTCTAGGCACAATACCTCGGGTTCGAGACTCGGCATAGAATCTTTTTCATTGTTGGCAGTGAGTGTAAGGAAGGTTTAGGTTTTAAAAAAAGATATATTGAGAATACAGATGTTGACATTTTGAAGTATGTGAAATGGTATGAATGGAAAAAAGATAGTGAAACCCATATTCAAAAGATAATGGAGGAAGGAACAGCTGAAGAACTCATTTCGCACATCTCTAATCTCGCACCAACATTTTTGGAACACTTATGTAAAAAGGCATCAGGCAGAGGAGTACCAAAAACAACGTAATTCTGTTACCACATCCCTTAAAAGAGCTCTGATACAAGTTGACTTCGCAGAAAATTATACCTGCAGATTTCAAGGTGAAATACAGAGTGCACAATGGCAACACAGTCAGGTGAGCTTATTTACAGCTGCCATCTGGCATTCTGGCACATTTCATCCTTTGGTGCTGTCTTCTGATAATACCATACATTCAAAAGAGACTATTGTAGCTTATATTGGTAAAATTCTAGAGTGTCTCCCCAGAGATTTGGTGGAAGTGGATATTTGGTCAAATGGACCATCATCACAATTCAAAAACCGCTTCATTGCAGTAGCTCTCCGTGCATTACACAAAAAATACAATTTCATTATAAAATGGAATTTCTTTGCTACTTCGCATGGCAAAGGGCCAGTGTATGGAATTGGAGGATCAGTTAAAAGACAGGTTTGGGGAGCTGTATGTAGCAGACAGTACATTGTGGTAAATGCTGCAAGTTTTGTTGCAGCTTTTAATAATAGAACATCTAAGGAGATTACTGTTCTTGAGGTAACTTGCGCGGAAATTCAGAAGCGAAACAAATCTCTGGAATTGGAAGATTTATTTAACAATCCACAACCAATTCCAAAAGTTAGTGAATGGAAAGTGATAAGAAGCAAGGATAATTACTTAACAATTAAAAATTGTTTAAATTTTTGTATATAATGTCTCAATTATGTTTTTTAAAATTATTATTGATAACTAATAACTATTGTATTCAAATAAATCGACAGAAAAATGATAATGAATGCCATGAAAGCGATGTAACGTGTGTCACATTTTCTGTGTAACGTGAGTCACAGCATTTTTTTTTCTTTGCAGCTTAAATAATTCCTTCATTTCAAATCTACTCTGTGATTAAAATATTTCAATATATATAAAAAAGGTTCCATCATCCTTTAATTTTGTATCCATGAGGGTTTGGAAAAAATTTAAATTTTAAATGTGTATTTACATTCTATGTCATTTTTACTGTAACGTGAGTCACACATCTGTTTTTACCTGAAATACTCATTTAAACATAAAATATTTTTTGAACTACCTATGAAACAAATCCACATGCATAGTCAATATGAAAAACGAAAAAAGTAAAACAATTGTATCTAAAATGTACACAGAGCAGTTTATTTTGATTTAAATATTCTTTCCACTTGTAACGTGAGTCACGCTGGATTAGCCCATATAGAGTAGGTGGGGGTAAAGATACGCACTTTCCATACATTTTGATTTTTAACGCACATATTGGTCTAAACTTATGTAATGAGAGATTTTTTGTCACCTCTAACTATTGTGACAAAAATTGTTGCATAAATACTGTGAGCGGTCCCAAAGACCCCTTGATCGTAGACTGAATAAAATGGTTGACTAATTCATAAGATACTGTTTTTTGCTAAACTTTATGCAAAGGCTTATTTTCATGAAAATTCTCATTTAGAAGTCTTTAGCGATACTACTAAGTTTCCAAACGAATCAAAATTAAACTAACATAATAGTTAAATTGAAAATTATAAGTTAAGCTATCAAAACTGAATATAACAGCGGTCTGTGAGATCATTAACAGGAGTTAAGGGCTAAGACTTAAATCGAAATCATTTTATAAAACAAGAATATTGATTTTTAAAAGTAGGTAGGTAGGTAGATACCTAAGTTCAATATTTAAAGAAGAAAAACTAGAACAAGGAAAATGTAGTTAACTAGCTTATATTAGTTAAGTAGCTATTATATTTTATACAATATAAAAAATAAAACTTTCCACAACGTAATTATGGAAGCTTTGCATCTAGCTAAAACGATAGGACAAAGCCCCGAATCTTAAACTTGTGTGTATCTTTGCCCCAAGACGGATGCGTACTTTTACCCCATTATGCAGTATTTTACTTAACCGTCTACCGACAATTTTAAACAAATGCGATCGAGGTAAACTATACTGCATTTAAAAGCTATAGAGCTTCCGTTCTCCACCGAATTTTTGGATTTGTAAAAATTCGAGGTATTGTCAGCTAAACAATAAAGTGAAAATTTAAAAATATTAGATCAAAATGCGAAAATTTAAACTTACCTCATTTTCTTGGCACGGGGTGCTACATTTTCACAAGGTTTGAACACACAACTACTACACTTGAGACCAAACTATCACCTAGCGGTCATGATTGTAGAAATGTTTCTTCATATTAAATTAGCCAGTGCGTATCTTTGCCCCGTGCGTATCTTTACCCCCACCTATTCTATATATAAAAGTAAAAATAAGATTGTAAAACAAAGTAACAAGTTGACAAAGTAAACCAGGGAAACACCTGAATCCACCTGCGTAGAATGGAGCTGAGCGAAAAAAAGATTTCGCCAAGCAGACGTGATATTTTCTAATTTAGAAACGATGTGCATCGACAGCAATAATAGCAGAATTGGTGAAGTTGTTGGCTGCCAAAATCTACATCAACAGTAGGAGTCCTTTATTGTTATTGAAACTTGTATTGATTTTTAAAAGTATTGCTGTAATCTGTTTTAATGACACCTTTTGTAAAGATTGTCTTTTGTTTAATAACGAAGCATTTTCAAAACAATTCATTTTATTTCAAACGTCCGTCTTATGATAATAATTAAATAGTATCTGCAGAACCACCCACCTTTTTCCGGGTTAACCATAGGGGGGCGTTTGGGTAAAATAAATCAAATGCAATAATATGGAGTACTTTCACAGTAGAGGAATTCTGTGTCATCGCGGCATAATTCATTCAAAAAATTACGTTACTTTGAGCCAATCATAGTAAAATTTCACCAGTCTTATACATGGGAATACAGTTTTTCTATGGTGCGTGAAAGAGAAAAATGAACTACTTTTCTGGCAATAATATGGAAAAATGCAAAACATTCAGGCAAATGGCGTAGTATTAGTAAAATCCTAACTCGCATGGTATCATTTTTAAATTGAAACTGCCATTTATCCTTAAAAACTAAAACAACAATCATTACATGAAATTACATCGTTTTCTAGTGTTTTTAAAGCTTGACGTCCAATCTGAAGTTTTGTTTAAAAAGAGAACTTGATAGACTCTTGAACATATTGTTGTATTTCGTTTCAAATTTAATATAAATCGCAAAAAAGTTAACTAAATGCCTAGAAAAAAAGCACGCGTATTATTTTCTTTTAATTATTGCTCCGTTTTTAGGATGTAACAATAGCAAAGAAAAATTGCATTAGTAAATTAAAAAAAAATAGATTTATAAAAATATAAACTATTGCTGGTGGTTGGGGGGGGGAAAGTCTGAAGAGTTTGGTGGGATATTTTTAACCTCTTCGGTCCGTGGGTCCCCAAACGGGGACCTCTGTTCTTTTCCTTATAAAAACTAAAATGTCCGATTTTTTTTACATTTTCACATCACTTCTTCATAGCTGAAAGTTTTTTGTGTTCAAAGCAAAGGAATAAATGGCAGCATCCAAGTTGATTCCCACATAAAATAAATGTTATTTTCATCTCAGTTTGCAAAATGCCTATGCCCAAAAGTCAGTATGACCCAGAAGTGAGAAATTTTCATAAGTATTTCACTTAAATCTTTTTCAATAAAAACCTAAATATTTGTAGGTTATTTACTTGTTTAAAGATCTTAAATTTGTGATAGTGTTAATTTAAGTTAATGGTTATTAAATTGATTTTTTTAAGGGGGTTTGTAGTTTTGGATCCCTATTTTTGAAGCTAAATGACTAAGCGCCTAAAGGATCCATTTCAGGAAAGATATTTTTTCTGTCATTTAATATGTCATTTTGTTTGGAAAAACCCAATGAATAATCATTTGTATTATTATTTTAGCTTCAGAACTGAGGAGGTTAAAGTAGCTCATAATTCTACCCGGGTTAATAGCGTATGTGTATGACGTTTCATTCAAATCTGTAAAAAATATGCCTTGGTTTAACGAAAATCAGGTATTCACCAATTTTTATATATAGATATTACGTAAAGTGAAAACCAGTGACCTTGTAGTGGGTTTTAGCCAGTGGCGTGGCGTCCGGTCATCGCACGATGCGGCGATGACCAAGCAATATTTTAAAACTCTTGATAAGCTTTTAAAACTCTACGATCCAGTTTTAGCAGAACATTTGGAGTTCATGTATAAGTGAAGGTAAGATTTAAAGTTTCTTTTTTGAACATTCAACCATTGAATTTTAGAGTTAATAATTTTTCACCACAAACTTAAATAATTGCGATGACCACCGAAAATTTTCACGCCACGCCACTGGTTTTAGCGTAAGTCTTTGGTACGTATGTTCTACACTTGTTCTTCAAGGGTACAATTTTTGTTGATTTTTCTTTTACGCGAACCTATTGCATGTCTTACTGTGCCCTTTACATCTGTTATTGCGTGCAGTTAGATAGTCAAAAGTTAAGAAATCACACTTGATATAAGCACAATAACGTACATTAAATTATAATAAAACAGTTACGATAGTTATTTCATTAATTACTCTACATTTTAAATACTTGAATAAAGTTTAATTTAGAGGTTGACACGGGGAAGATCTTTTGCTCTTGGAAATCAAAACATCACTACTTAAAATTAACATTTGTTTGTTAAATTAATAGCTTATAAATGAAATCTCTTCCGAAATTTCACCCAAGAAAAATAAGTGAGTCCTCGAAAAAGAAAATGTTTTAATTTCAAAATTGACGTTAATAAAAATTTCTTTTTCGCAAGCTGAAAGTATTTGTTTTCTTAATTGTTTGCGTACTGATATCTAGAAAAGAAGTGCCGGGTTCAAATTTAGAGGAATTTATAAAATTTGGAATAAATATTAAATTAAAAATGTACAATTTTTTACTAATCGAATATTGAAATCAGTTGTAATGAGAAGAATGTAAAAAGGCGATTGAAAACAGAACTATAACATACAATTTTAAAAGATTTCCACAGAGGAAATACTATATACATATTTAACTAATAGGGAATCTGAATTTATTAAAACAATTCAGTCAGACAGACAAATTTTCAAATATTTGATTGCGATTAATTGGGGGGGGGGGGGGGGAATTATCTAAAATGGTTTTTCCCTCTCAAGGAATTCAGTATATACATTCTTAAGATTTTTAATTTTGTGTTATATCATCAGGGCTGTGCGAAGCAGGGGGCAGTCGCACCGGGCGCGGAAATTGAGGGTCGCGAAATTTATCCTACAAACCTCTTTTTTTCTTCTTTTTTGTAAAAAGAACTGTACATTTACAGATTGTAAATTTGTTTCCCAATGAAAGTACGTACATTTTTAGTTTCAAATTTATTGATTTGTCCTTTACCCCACACCGAAATACAAATTTATGAATAAGGACTTTTTTTTTCAGAACTTGTTCTGGGTCTTTCTCTTAGTCTTTTTTGTTAACTTTATCTTTTCCGAGTCTGTGCTTGTGAAATTTCGCAAACCCCTTCCTCTCTCGAGCAATCAGCCAGACCTGCTTAGGCGTCAGTGATCTCAGATCACGTAGTCCGACTAGAGAATTGATATTTAAAAACATTTTTTCTTTCTTGTTCCTTTTTTAGTTTAGTTTATTGTGAATGTGAATCTTGAACGCAGCAGGTAATAAGCTGCGTATAGGTTTTTTGTCATGGTCTTTATAGGAGAAATGATGTTTTGATTTTGAAAAGGAAAATTTATTTTCGAATATTAAATCATGCTATTTTCTTGGCTTCTTTATAGAAGAACATAATTGGTGAAATTTTAATATGATCATCTTGGATTCCCAGTGTGGAATTTATTTAACAAAAATTATTCAAAAAGTTTTCGTTGTATATATACTGTATATATTTAAAAGTGTAAATAGATTAATCAAAGTTTTTAATCTTCCTGTGATTACTTATACTAAACAACACCTGCGCCACTTTCAGTTGTGAAATATGCTTAATTATTTTAATGTGATTTTACATGAATCGTGAATTTCTCATTTAAGCTCTCCCAACTTGGATTTAAACAAAGAATAACATGAAACTCTTGAATATCATGAAGATTATTCTTTAGTGCTTGTGGCAAAAGCATATAGTACTCTCAAAATAGCATGGGGTTTCTTTCTTGGAATATAAAACTGTTCACAACTGTTATAATGTACTGTTAGAAACATTTTTTTCTACACATTTTACAGATACCCTTTGCCAAAATATAATTGCAACTTTTTTTTTATGTTTAGTTTTTTGAAATTTCTGAATTAAAATTAAACCTAAAGTTTCAAAATGAATGCGAAATACGTATTCAATAGAAATTGTTTCTGCTTCTGCACTTTTCAATTTTGTGACACCTGTCACAAAGGAAAGTTGAAAAGGGATGGCGTGGTAGGGGGCGCCAAATTGAAACTGTGCCCCGGGCGCAGTTTTCTCTTCGCACGCGCTGCTGTATATCAGTGTCTGCAAAAGAAAAACTACCATCCAAAACACCACTGCAGGAAAATATTTTTAAAACAATATTATTTCAACATCGACATCTTACGATATTTCTCTTTTCTAGCATAAAGTTTCGAAATATTACAAAATTACTATCAAGTCATTTTGTTTGTGAATTCTGACAAAGAAATGATGGTTTGAATCCAGATTCTGGCTTGGTTATTTGTAATGATTAGAATCAATACCAAACATCAGATCAAAGTTTGTTTGGAACACGCGAGTCAAACAATAACTATTTAGTGCATAGCCAGCCAACGAACGAATTAGCCTCACAACAGAAGCATCCCGAAAATTATTTTCCCTTAAGTTGTATAATGGAGCAAGGTTTTTATACGGAGCATGTAATAATTGATTATATTTAAAGTATCTATTTTTTTTGAGAAATTGTTTATCTCGTTGCTCCACCCTTCCATTAAGGCAAGATTTCGTTTATAATGGTTCCGATAAATGTTTTGTAATGGATATTGATTAAATAGTGTCATCTGGTAATGCAGGGAGAATGTTATAAAGTAGGGAAAAGTAGGGTAATGACGCTCACTTATAGAAAAACATGAATAGATAGTCAAATTTATACAATAAATATTTTATTAATGAAGTGTAACTCCAAAGCATAAGGAACAGTTTGCAATCCGCTAATTTACATAAAAGTTTTAGGAATTTTTCTTATCGTTGTATTTAATTATCAATGGATTAAGCGGCAATGCCCGACAGGGTAGGGTAATTGCGCTCAAAATTTGAATACAAGATTTAAGTTGGCGTAACAAAACACTACAAAAATAAGTAAAAGCATGCACGTACACAGCTAAACGTATCTATTTTGTAGAAATAATGAGTAAATTAACATTTCAAAATAAATGTACACTTACCTTCAAGTTAGATGTTGTAGAATTTTATTCTAAAACAACTTCAAACTAATAACGTGAGGACAAAAAATACTTTCCTCCCGACGGGCACTATCCTTACTGGGAACTTACGATGAAGTTGGGTAGGTGCTGGTACCGATCGCACGTTTTCTATTCTATTCTGTTTAGAGATATTTGTGTGAGCGGGATTGCCTGCTGAGCGTCATTACCCCACTTTCCCCCAATTGCTTCTTGTGCGGTTTTCCATACATTGAATGAAGTAAGATTTTTAAATTATTTTATTTTTTATAGTACATGTTCCGTTGGAAATCCCTGTGTTCGTGAATATTATAAATATTTGGAATAAATTGCCATCTTCAAATTCCCAGTTTGTTTAGTACTCGTGGGTAACAGTGAATGAACACCCTCCAATGAATCAACTTGCTCCGAAGTAGGATAATTTCTCAATAATATATTTATGTAGAAATTGTTCACTTGTGGAATGTTTGCTAAATGAATTTCTTAATAAGCAATTATTGGATTTTTTGACAAATATTTTTACTTCCATTTTCTCTGCTTACAAAAGTAGGATTTTCTAAGTTTCCTGTAAATACGGCTGTAGAATTAATTCTCATATTAGTTGGAGACGATTTGAAAATGAGCTGCTTGTGCAGAAAAATATTTTTTCTCATTTTGACTAAAAAAAAAAAAAAATAATAATCACATTTTTAAATTTTACCACTCCGTTTTCATATTTTAGCAGCTATATACAGCTCACGAAATCACAATACGTAAATATACGAAGCATATATTTTCTGTCCTGCATAAATACACTGGAGAGCCAAAACATTATGACCACCTACCTAATAGTGCATTGTCTCAGTTTCTGTCCGCAAAAAAGCTGCATCGGCCTTGTCATGGATGCCACCCGTCCTTGGTACATGGCCGAAGGCAGATTGAACCAGATGTTGAAATTGCAGTCACGTAAATCCGGAATATTTCAGCATGGTAGTTTTTTTAGCTCTGAGCTGCTGTTCCATGACACCCCAAATCTGCTATCATATTAAGATCCGTTTAGTTAGGCTGCCAGGACCTTGACTGGAATTCAGTATTATGTTCCTAGAACCACTCCAGCATAATTCCAGCCATGTGTCATGGAATATTGTCTTGCTAGAAGACTTCATTTCCATTTGGGAGGAGCGATAACATTGTAAGGGTGCAAGAGGTCCCCAATGATATTCCGATAGTCTGCGACCTTCGTGATCTGTTCTACCATAAACACAGGTCCCAGAAATGCCCATTAGAACGTTTTCCAAAACATAATATCGCTACAACCGGCCTTTGTATGGCCTGCTGTATAAGAGGGAGCAACAGTTATCATGGAAGAAGGTGTAATTTGAAATGACCATCGATGAGTTGAAGGATGAAACGTGATTCATCTGACAACACAATTCTCTCCCAACGATCCATGGTTCAGTCACGATGGTATTGGACCTAGTGTGGGAGTAGTTGGCGATGATGCTTGGTGAACAGAGGCACATGTGTGGGGTGTTTGCTGCATAGCCTTATATCCAACAGTCTCAGCTGAACTGTGTGCTCTTAAATAACTCTACTTGGACCTGTATTGTGTTGGGCTGTCAGCTGAGCCAATGTCTGTTACCGATTTTTTTTTTTTTTTTTACCAAGAGAGGAAGCCTGTGACGTACTTTTTCTTTGACAACGCGTCGACGTCCAACGCCATCGCATCTGCTGATGGTTTCATCGTCATTCATGAGCTTTGCATAAGTACTAACGACGGTATGTCGCAAACAACCCACGAGTCGTATCGGAGATACGCGTAATGAGCCATTGAATTCTATCCTCCATCAAAGTCGCTTATATCAGCTACCTTTCCCATCACAGGCAGAATTAAGCTCAAAAATGATTCTTCATACTCCCTAGTAGTAGTTAAATACCATTCCCACCTGATTACGTGCCCTCCACGTCAACAAAGCGAGTTCATTGGAAAATGTGGGGGTGGTCATAATGTTTTGGCTCTTCGGTATAGAATCATTAAAGAAAACATTACCAACCACCAACAAAAATTGTGAAATTATGAATAAAATGAAATTGACTAATTGACAGTTTCCCCCAACATACTCAACATAGATTCCAAAATCATAGTAAAAAAGAGCAGAAAATGAATAATGGAAATTTGTAGAACCTAGACAGAATCCTCGGGTCCCAAATGCCTAAAGTTCCACAAATAAAGTGTGTGTTTTCATCTTCATATTAGCCATAAAATAGCTAAAGAATATGAATTTGGGACAACCACATTTATGAAATACAGCAACAGACTTAACAAATAAATTCAAAATAAAACAAGTTTAAAAAGGATAGAGAAAAAATACAACTAGTTACCAATTTGAAAGCCACTCTGTCTAAGGAAGAGGGAGCACAAAAAACAAGCATTGGCGTTGCCGGAGCAAGGAGCAACAATGTACAGCATAGCCAAGCACACTCCCCAATATATATAAAATTATCAAGCAAGACAAATTCTGAATACCATGTACCTCTACGACAAAAGCGACAAGATTACCCTTGTAAAGCTTGGAAGCTCATTAAAAGGAAAGATTATGTTTTAAAACGTGTTGCCATTTGTTCAATTATGATATTCTTAAAAAAAAATGTAAAGGTTTGCTTTTAAATTTGTTATTTTTCCCCATTATCTTTAAAGAATATAATACTTATTTTTTAATAATGAAAGTTATGTATAACTTAAATTTTCATGATCAAGATAACCATAAATTATGAGATGATTTTCCTTGTACCCTAAAGACGAGAATTTTGTCCTCTTTATATTGGGGTCGTCTTAAAATTGTCTATTTTTTTTTTTTAACTATGGTATGTATATAACATTAATATGAGATGTGACTAAATATTTTTTTTACTAAGCGACAGTTTTCCAATTAGATAATTTTAAGTATTCCATCATTTTACTGAATCGTTAAAAAAAAAAATAGAAGTATTGAATAAGCAAATGCGCAATGTTTATGGGATGTTAGACGAAATAATTGGGTGTGATTTTGAAAATCTGTTTTTTGTGTGGAACTAAGATTTTTTCCTTTTTGTTTTTATTACTTTACGGTATAAAAAGTTATTTTATTTAATTAATATAAGTGTACTGGTTTCAAAACTGAAAAAAAGTCACGCACATGTAAGTTTGAAAGCAACTTTTGGCCATATTTCACATTGAAATAATTATGTAAAATTGAAACGCTATAAAAAAAAACTTTACATAAGTTGATAAAATAAAGTTAATAAAATAATAAAAATTTGCTTAGAAAGGGCTTGTTTCGAACTTACGTAAGGAAAAAAAAACAACTGAAATAAAGCTTTGAAAATAAATACAATGAAAAGTACAAAATAAATCTTTGGATTTATGTAAAAGTAAATTTCTGAATATAGTTTATATAATACTTGTATGTTCACATAAATATAACTTTAATAAATTTTTAAAAATTGCATAAATATTTTTTTTTCGGGGCTTGGTTAAAGCTTTTTCAAACAAGGATATGTTAATGTATTTTTTGAAAAATGTCCAGTTCTTTTTTTATAGCAATCCTTTCGTTGTTAATTTTTCCTCCGTTTTTTCAATTGCAAATTTATAATTTATTAAGCCGTACATTAAAAATGAATTTTCCAGATGAAAGATTAGTTGCAAATATCACATTGACAACTTTGAAGAATTCTTTTTTAAAGAAATGCAATTGTTTTTTGCTCAGGCATTTATTTTATTGAAAACTTTTTTTAAAACTTGGTAAATTAAATCTCGTTTAGTAAAACACTAAATAGTATTACGAAGAAATTTGTTTATTGCGATTGACTTTTAAACCATTGTTTAAACTTAGGGGAGACCGGGGGAATGCCGCCAACCCGGGTTATGCCGCCAACCCACCTAGTTTAAAAACTAAGGGCAGTTTGAGTTAGTGAATGTGCCTGCACTATAGCGGCCAACAATATAAACAGTGCCTAAAGTGAGAGTGACTTTGCTGTACGTCGTTCGTTTGTTCTAATGAAAAATGTAGTTTTCATCTAGTTGCTTATTATTTTGGAGCTTCAAATGAGTAGATATAAGCACCTTTTATTGTAAAATTAGGTATTTAAGATAATATGACCCGTAATCTACCTGCATTCACCTACATTTTTATGCAATGTGTTGAACAAGTTCGGTTCTTTTTCGGCTTTGCTTGGGGATTTCCGCCATATTATCCTCTCGGGGTAATGCCGCCGCCATGCAAATCGGGTGAGAAATGGCCTCATTTTAATGTACTGGAGCCGATTCAGCAGAGTGACTTTTGCAATATGAAGTAAATTGTAAGCTTAACTATTATTCTGCTCAATTACATTGCTTTCTAACTATTTTCAGTAAGTTGTGTGTTTCCTAGTATTCATTTGATGCATGTACTAGGTCATTAAAGAGTGGCGGCATTACCCAGTACAGTGGCGGAATTACCCCAGTGTCCTGGGTAATCCCGCCACTGTGCAGAGGTTTAAAAAATATTTTTTTATGTATGCTTACTTTACAGTTATGATTACGGTTAAATTTACACAGATACTAAAGATCATGATTCAGCTTTAGAATTTTTACTATTAAAAAATAAACATTTTTTCGAGGTGAAAAAATTTAAATTCCCTTAAGGTGTCGCCATTCCCCCGGTCTCCCCTACATTGGATTATGTTTTCCTATTTTTACTTCCAGTATCTTTAAGCAAGGAAAACTATACAACGCATTTAGAAACTTATAGAAAATTATATCAAAATTATTCAACAACATTTTATTGCATTAATGTATAAAATTTCATCATCAATATGAGATTAAAGCTCTGAAATTTAAAAGAAGTGCCATTTTTTTTTTCTCGGACTTTTTCTTTTTCCTACGAAAAACTTTTGTTCTTTTATAATTTGAGATTTTACTCGATTCGGTTAAACTGTAGAAGAAAATCAAAATGAGTACTTAATTTTGCATCTTTTAATGACCCCTTTATTGCCACAAAAGGCACACCTCTCCTTTAAATTTAGTTATCAAGATACTTAAAAATTGCATACATGTAAAATAAAATTTCAAATTAAAATTAGACGAAATATTCATACATTCATAATGTAAATTTGCTTATAATGAAATTCTAAATCTTTACATACACAATACAAATTAGATTTCATGGAGACATAAATTAGCAACAATTCAACTCTTTTTATCAACACTAGCTAATCCAAGCCAGCAGGTGTATTTGAGATGTACAGTCGTGGGCCTTCAACGAGCCGAAAAACAAATTTTTATGCAATTCGTACGATAAGTTTCCGAGAAAATTATTTTAAACCGGGTCTATTTTAAGGGCTGTATCCAAATTGAAGTTCTGTACTCGATTGTTGACCGAGAGAGCCCCCTTCTTGATCAAGGCATCTTCAGAGTTACTCAAGCAGTCATTGAAGACTGCTAAATTACAGAATAGCAGAAGAAATTTCAAAATATCTAGGTCATTTCTATCATAGTAGGCCCCTTAAACCATCATTTTGCCGTTTTTTAAGCGTCATTTGAAAACTACTCGGAAGAAAAATGTGAAATTTTGGATTTCCATAAAGCAGGACTTAATAAATCTAAATCTATCAAAAAAATCGTAGGTTGCAATTCATATTTTTTCCAATGTTAATTTCGTAATTCATAATATAAGATTTTTAAAATTGCAAATTGAACGTATTTATGTTTGGGTATTTTCGTATTATAGTTACACAAAAAAATAGCACATTAAGAGTATAATTTCAGAAGATATTAATGAAAATTTGAAAATGTAATTTAACATTAAAAGCACTAAAATTTGAATGTTTTTAATTCAAAAGACTTCAGATTTGGTGTCTAGGCATAGTTTGAACCGAAGATTTGAAATATCTTATTAAAATTGGGTATTGCCATTGAGAAACGTTAAGTTTGGGTTCGTTCTAATAGGTAGATGGCCCCCTAAGCAAATTTTATATATATCATTTAAAAGTAGATTTTATTTCCAATCATTCGGTACCAGTCACTTTCTTCTACGATAATTTGTTGAGGAGTTAGTAGAGGGTGTTTACTTTTTCCACGACTGTACCACATCTGATTACATTAGCAGTTTTTATTGAGACTATTACATTCCTATGTGAACACTAATTTTATCTTACGCGTGCGAACTTGCACTACATGATAACAAATCCGCATTTTTTTGCGGGGGGGGGGTGTTTACATTATCCTTTAAAAATATCAATTTATGCTCAAATTTAAATGACTTAAATAGTCATGACACCACTTTTGCCCTGTATGTTGGGTTAGCTTTGTCGTTCTCTGTCATCTAGACATATAATTATTCGGTTTATGCAATAAGTCGGTCTTTGGAGCTGGGTTCGGTGGTCTACCCATCAAGAAATAACCCAGAGTCAAGGCCGCATACTCACTACGATTGAATCTCGCATTGGGTGCACTCAGTGTACCTTCGCTTTGAATGATCGCCTTAAGGGGACTTTTGTGGTGGGGAAGAAAAAAAGTGGAATCCTATGTTATCCTACGATAAAAATGACTTATCCTTCTTGTTAATTCAAATTTGGAAATTTTAAAACTATTTTTTTACAGCACGTAGATAGGATTCTTGATCACTTTTAAGCTTAAAAAATTTAAAGATAATTAGTATGAGTATTTTAAAAATTGTGTTAAAGTTTCAAAAATTCCGAAAAGAATGAAAAGTACTCGACTCATTTGTAACTTGATCAGAGGGATATCAGAGGGATAAAGAATCTTCTTATCTACATGCTGAAAAAAGCAAGTTGGAAATTGCACGTCAAACGTGGCAAATGAGGTGCGTTCGTACTATAACAAGTTTTATAATTATTTTTTGCACCCCATATTGTACTGAATGTATAATTTTTTGCACTTCATAAAGTGCAGTCTTTAACATCATTAAAATGCACGCCCAATAATTTTTTTCCCATTCCCCGAACACTTTTGACTGTCCCTGTAATTAAACTATACATCCGATTTTCCTAAAATTTGAAATGGCTCGACAAAATTTTGCAACAATATCTTTAAAATTTCAGACTATTCGGAAGGCTGTAACATCATTAAAATGCACTTGCAATAATTTTTCCCATTGGCCGTAATGTAAAGAAAAACTTTTGACTGTCTCTGTAATTAAACTATACATCCGATTTTCATAAAATTTGAAATGGCTCGACAAAATTTTGCAACAATCATATATTTAAAATTTCAGACCATTCGGTTGGGTAGTTTTTGCTCTGTTATATGCAGACAGACGGACGGACTGAACGACGACTATAGGTGCTACGTATTTATATAATTACGAACGCACCTAAAAAGTGTTGAAATTTCCAAATTTGAATGAACAAGAAGGATAAGTCATTTCCCCCATAGGATAACATGGGATTCCACTTTTTTTCTTCCCCTTCAGATAAGTCCTCTTAAGAAATTCGCCAAGAGTTCTTTTATTGGAGCCAACAATCCTCATTATTGGATGCTTAATTCATTTCGTTCCAGATTTTTATAGACCTCTAAAATTAGGAGATCGCGGAGAAATAAATTTCTAAGCGACACATTCTGAAAATGAATATAATTTGCAATATTTTTCCCTGCCTTCCAAATAAGTTGTAACGTTTTCCCACTGAGAGTTCGTTCCAAAAATGTTATACCGGTATCGGAGAAAATTAAAGAACTTTGTCACTCCTAGCAAAAAAAGATTGAATGCACTCATTAATGCGCTGGAAGTCATTAGCCTATTTCAGATGAATTGCTATTGTTGCAAAGCACATAAAAATCTTATACCTATGTATTTTTTAAACACTCCCTTGTGCTGCACCATGTTTTTTTATGACAAAGGGACCACAAAAATCGTTAAAGCAATTAGAAAAGGACGAATTTTTATGACACTTTCTCCGGGTAAACATCCCAATAACCGATTTCAAATTACATGTATATTTTTATACATTCATAATGTTTCACCTACCTACATTTCTACCACTTACAGGATAAATCTCCTGCCAAAACACAAGTCATGTTTGGCGCTTGACATGAAAGTTTTTTTTTAAGGCAAATTAGACCTTAATAATTCTAATATTTCCATGTTCAGTAGGTAAGAGCTTTGGGCGTTTAGAGTCTTCGCTAAATTTGCGTTTTTAAGACAAACACCAACTGGAAGAACCTTTTTTTTGACCAGAAAGGGAAATCAATTTCGAATTTTTCTACGATTTCTTTATTTTATGACAATTGTTTTTTAATTTCTTAAGAGAATTTAGAAAATTAAACTGATCTTACCATGAGAGTAGATGCACCTCTTCTTTCACCCATCAAAATGCCTTCATTTTGTTTTATTGAGAGGTTAAATATAAACCTATAAATGAGAGTCAAAATCAGTGACTAAATTTAATAAGATATTAATAAATCGTGCCTGATAACAGTCATCCATAAAATTAAAGTTCAAATCAGTGACTAAAACACACCCATTTGGATTCTTAAGTATAATCTAAGAGCAGAGCAGGGATGTAGTGGAGGGTATACGGGGGGTATACTCCGTATACACTGTGGATTTTTTTAAGGAACACCGTATACCCTCTGTTTCTCAAGAAAGCTATAGCATATATACACTAAGGTATACCCTCTGTCTTGAGCGTATATCCTCTGTTTAGAACGTATACCCTCTGGGTTTTTTACGACTACACCACTGGAGCAGAGGCGTTGCGATGGGGAGGTTATTGGGGGGGGGGGGAGCCTCCCCTTTCAATATATGTGAACTTCGGAAATTCTAGATTTTTGAAACACTTTTGTTTTTTTTTTAAATAGTAAAAAAATATGAAATTTTTATTGTTTTGCTAACTGCCTTTCTGAGTTCTGTAACAATAAACAAGTTAAATTATCAACCGAAGTACAAAAAGCAGCCAGACTCAATTTGTCATTGTGTTTCTCTGTGCTACGAAAATACACATCTACCAGACCTGAATTTCCCTATTGTTGTCCATCAACAGTGTCTCTAATCTATTCACTTTATTTCTTCCAAATCTTTGTGCCTTTCTCAAAATAACATGACGGTATTTTCATATGAAGTGCGATTACCACTCGTACGTAATAGAAGACAAAATAATTCCAAACCTTAAACTAATGCTGGTTTTCTCTAAATATATGCAATTTTTTCTAAATTTAAATCTTACATTTACTGTATTATTTGAAACTGCTTCCTTAATTATTCAGTTAACAATTAGGTATCTTTTTATTTTCATGCTCAATGATTCAGAGATGGAAAATAGAAATTAATCTAGTTTTGATTTTAATTATTTAAATGAAAGAGGTGTATTTAAACTTTCATTAAACAAACAAATACATATAATTTTTATGTTTTTAGTTTCAGCATTTTTCTTTGGAAAGGATTTTTTATGTATAAGTATCATTATCATAAACAGACATTGTAAATATCATTTGAGTTGCAAAATAAAGCAATTTGTTTCAAGTTGCGAAATTTTTTAATTATTAAGTTGGGAATTCTTTTAATCCCTTCCCCCGAAAAAATATTTTTAGCTACGCCCCTGTCTAAGAGAAAGATGAACTGGAACTGCTGTGCTCATAAAACGACAGTGATAGACGTGTGCAGCCCAAAGAGCATTTAGTAATTCCTGCACCTCTAGAACCTCTTGTGTTCGTGAAAGATGCAATATACCTCTACTCCACATATGAACATAAAGTGCCCTTACTTTGACTACAGTGATTTTTAGACTTTCGAGAGAGAATTATTAATGTATGGCAAACCTATTGTGGAAGTAGAGCATAAGTACATGCTATCGAACGGCACTTAAAAAACATCCATCCCTTTAGGCACTAGGCGTGTCAACAGCAATACAGTAATGCTGTGGACAATTCTAAACGCTATAATAGCTAATGCCTCAAATATATATTACGCCTTCAGCTCATAACAATCTTCATGTCTTGAATCCTTAAACATTTGTTGAGCATACGTAAATTACCGCACCCTAGATGAGTTCCGATGCATCACTCGCTCCATTAACTCAATTATAACAGGAGTAGAAATAAAAATAAATCTGCAGTTAACTAACTCCTGCACCTCTGGATAGGCTTTTTGATGACACTGGTATCCGTGAGATATTTTATAAAAATTATTTTACTCCAAACGAAATGATTTGTTACATCCCTTTGATTCTATTATTTGAAGCGTATGTTGCACTCAGTTAGGTCGTGTGGAATGAGGGACATCAGGCCATCTCAGTTTTTAAAACCCTAGTCGCTGCAAAATAAAGTTTTCCTTGTAATGGTCAACAGTTCTAAAAAGTCGTCATCGCCAGAGATGGAGGAAAGGGGGAAATCCTCTCTTAGTATGATACCGTGGAGTGAATCTATTTCAAACTTGGATGTTAAATTATCCAAATTAGGCCACCACAAACAACACTACCACATTTGTGTCAAATTAAAAGGTTCATTTTGAAATTTGGCCTTTTTTTAATAAACTTGGATCTATGGACATTCACGTATGTAGCTTCACTGCTGCTCAATTTAATGAACATTTTTGATCTAATTTTTTACAACTTTGTTTTACCTTTTTCCTAAACTGTCTAAACAAGAACAAATGTCAACCTAGTATGTATCAATAAGTGAAAAAGCTGAAGAATGGAGAAAATTCCCTTTTCCCTCTTCAGGTAATTTCCTCTCTTAAAGTTCTACTAAGCCCAAAATAGAGCACAGGATGTGCCGTGAATGACTACTTGAAATCTAAATGCCTCAATCAAAGCTAACGGATTTGGATCTCCACGCGATTCCTCCAAAAACCTGAGTCCCGAAACAAAATCTGATCGTTCAATTTAGTTATACTTGCGACTGAAAACAAGTCTGGCAAAAATATATCTTCATTTTTGCAATATTGAATCGAAACTACCGCTCTTTGCAAAAGCATCACACATTACTTGAAAAGTGGTTGTTTCTATTTCATGACGCTAAACCGTATTCGACAGGGAATATAATCGGTTTCAGACTGATTTGAATCTAAAGTTTTTTCCATAATGAAAGTTATGCTTCCATGAAGGCATATTACAGATTAGCTACTAATTTATGTATGTTTAACCTTCTCCAAAAACTAATCAGTCCCATTTCTTCTAAATGTCTCGAATCGCCTAATGAAGAAAGGTAATCGGTAACCTGCTGGTAGATCGCCCGGATTAATCTTTCTCGTCTTATCACATATTTAAAGTTATATTTTTCACCGAGGTGCTGGTGCACTACAAGAAGATTAGGGGACAGTGGGAGGAATGGGACAATAGGTTTTTTATCTTTATGTATTATTCTAAACATGTAATCAGTCGCACACTAGATGAAGCAATGGTAGCCCAATCTTTAGTTGAAAAAAGTTGTTGATCTGCATAAGATTGCAATTGTACAAAGAAAAAGTTTATTTTAGGAATCAAAAGTAAATTTGCTTCATATACTTTTTATGCTTTCTGTATATTAATGACTTGTTTATGCTTAGATGTAATAGTTTCTCTATTTATGAAACATTATACTCTATGTTATGCATAATTTAAACTAAGACTACAAGCAGTATTTCTGTGTGTACAAGAAATTTAACATAAAAGAAGGTAGTGGGGAGGAATGGGACAAGTCAAATTCCTTCTTTTTAATAAGATGAATGTAAATTGCTAATATGGAAATATTTTTAGAGGGTAATATATTAATTATAACATTGATAATATATTAATTTACTTCAAAATGTAAATAAATTGATTGGTTGGTTGGCTGATTTTTTGACGGCCGATTATCTACACTAGGGATATAGGCCCGAGGGGGGGAGTGCCCTTCGTGGGGGTCTTTCTAAGGGGACCCAACCCGTATTTACGCATGGAATCCATGGCTCGAAGAAAACCACGAAAACTCCGAACGATTAGGCCGACGGGCGCGATTAGGTTGTAAATAAATTGGACTGATTATTTTTTAATGTCGTCTGTGACTGACAATCCTGAATTATGGAATCCTGAATGAAGACACTGGAATTTGATATTATGCCACAGACATTACCAACCTACAATCTTATTTATACTGTATATGTAGCCGACATTAGACTATTTGTGCTTTATCACACATTTTTTAGCTGCCTTATACTTCCCTATTAGTAGGGAGGTATGGGACACTTTGAAAATTGCAATTTCTTTAATGGAATTGCAATTTCTTTAACTGTTTCTGCAAATTATGATTCCGTATTGTTCAAGGACATTAGAAAGTGTTTCATTTTGTACTCTATAGATTTAAATTTTTGTTTTTGTCAAATAAAGTTGATTCTTATTTTTGTCAAAAGTGTCCCGTTCTTCCCCACTCTCCCCTACTATAGAATACTGTATGCATAGCACTCTTCATTTTTAGGGACAAACAAAAATTTCCCTTGCAGTACTACCTGCAAGGGAAATAGGGGAGAGGGTGGCACATGTGAACAATTTTTACATTTTTGACTTTCTCAAAATTGTTATGAGCTATTGAACCAAAAATTGATTTATATGAATATTTAAAATTTGTTCATTTGCTGAAACTTTTGGATGTATTTATCAAGAATTTCTAACTTATACCATCATTCTAAAAATTGCCTACATTTGTTCACATGTGCCCCGGTGAAGGGGTAGTTGTGAACATACCTTGGACACATGTGAACATATGCATAAATAAGACAAAAATAATTTTTTGTGAATAAATACTGTGATGAAAACTAATTAGGTGCCTCTTTCTAGTTGTGTGAATATATCAATAAATGTTTCAACATAGATAAAAAAATTATTCGTAAAATTGTACACTAATATTCCTACTCCTTTTGAGTCACTTTTAATTGTTATCTTACTTCCAGTAAATTAAAACTGTGAAGAAATCCTAAAAACATTGAATTTATAGCTCATTTTTTGACAACAGTAATTAAATTTTAAACTAAAAAAAAAAAAAAAAAAAAAAAAGCATTCACAGACTTAAAAAATACACTTGTGAACTGTTCACATCTGTCCCCCATATGTTCTGTTCACAAGTGCCCCATGTACGAACTTCAGCCTAACTTATATAAAAAGATATTTTTAATTGAAATAAGGAAACAAAACTTTTTGTAGACTTGCCTTATTATTGTCACTATAGAATGCAATGCTGATATTCTACTTTAAAAAATGTCTTGAATGAATTTTTACTTCAATAACTTAGAAGACGTTACTTCACTCCTTCTAAAACAAATAAATTACAACTACCAGAAATCAAAATTGCTTATTGTTCTGAAAATTCAGCCAAAAGAATGTACCAGTACTACCATCTATTGGTAATTTTTTGAATTTTTTGAATTTCAAATTAAGTGAGTGAAATATGTACTGTTCACATGTGCCCTATGTTCGCATGTGCCCCCCCCCCCTCTCCGTTATACCCTGACCGCCTAGTAAAAGGGCAAAATCGTAGTGTTTTCTCTCGTTTTTTTAAATGCTAAAAAAAGATGACTTTTCCAACATTATATAAAAAAATTACGTATATGGGAAACAGGAATAAGGCGATAAATAATAATATACGTTTAATTATCTGGATTATCATTTACACAATATAAGACATTTATTTACAAGTTACAGGGGCAAATTAATAAAGGAAAATGGGGATTTATGGCAAACTAAACGCGATGTGAGAATTCCACTGGATCATCTTATCCGGGTCCGTGCCGACCTGTCTCGATCTCAAGAACTAATACGAGATCCGTCTGATCTCTGTCGTGTCGGATTCTGAGGTTTTTCTTAGGCCTAGAAATGCGAAAATAGGCATCAGATACTCCATTCTGGGCTGCGGTCGTTACGTCGGTCACTTCTCGTGGGAAAATGCTGCATTTACTTGTGGGCATGCGAGTTTGGTGGGAAAGCTTAACCACATTCAAATACGTATAAAATTCTTCAGAGTACTCATCATGACTCAGTGTTCTAAAACATATCTCTAGACGTATATTAATGTAAATAATGCTACTATTGCAGTGAAACCTGCAGCTTATTGAACGAATATATCAGTTCACGGCGGTGAGAAGGTAGTTTTAAGTTGTGGTAGGCGTTTTAATTTAAACTCATTTTTTGCCTATCAATGGTTGTATATAAATTTTACACATCCTACACGGGGCAACACTAAAGATCGAGTACATTTCAGTTTACTGACGGAAATGGCTAAAGGGGAATTTACAATTGTGTTACGACCTGAGCTTCCTGTCTGAATTCAATTTTAGCACTCTACGCATCTGTAAATCCTATTCAGGACTGAACTAAAGAAATTCGAATATTGGATCGCAATTCCGGAAATTGCGTTTTGAATTTTAAATTGTTTGATTAGACCTTATTAAACAATGAAAATCTATTCCGAGAGTGCTGATAGGTGTTTCATAATCTGTGCTTGATATATTTTTAGTTTTTGTTTTTTCTTAAAGAATGGGAAGGTTACATAGGTGCGGAATAAATCAATGAAGTTATACACGTTGAATACATATACATAAAATTGAATTATGTTTCGATGTTAGAAAAACAAAATTCACTGTTTTACTATTGGGCAAAAGCAAAAATTCAACCGTTTTCGCTAAAACAAAGGCCGAGAACACAAAAAGTTAAGCGCCTTAGAATTCATCAAAGTAGCATCATTATGTTAGACATCTTGCCATCTGCCTGGCAGTAAGTGAATCTCACGCCGATAAAACCCTTCTGTTTTTTAATCCAAAATATGTAGTAACGCCATTTTTACAGCCTTTACATCATTAAAAGCAGGCGTTGTGTAACAATCGGAAAAGGTGATAGTCCGAAGGTGCAAGGTCGGGGCTATACGCCGGGTGAGGTAAAACTTCCCAACCAAGGTCCAGTCATTTTTGTAGAGTCCTTAAAGCAAGACGAGGCCTGGCGTAATGAAAGATGGGTGGTGACCACTTAGATGAGAGTTGTGCTCGCAGTCTGTCCCATTGTTTGGCAGTAGAGGTCTGTATGGATTGGGATTGTTTGGTTCGGTGCGAAGATCTCCCTTGGCATCACACGATACACTGAGCAAAACCTTTTCGGGATGGAGTCCTTCTGTTGAGGTCGATGGAGTACCCTCTGCAATTCGGTACACTGTCCTTCGACGTTTCACATTACGGTACGGTACCCACTTATCACCACCAGCTACAGTTTGGTTCAAAAGGGGTTCCCTACTGTTACGGGAAAGCAAAGAAACACAGGCGCTGATCCTCTCTTCTCGTTACCAAGCTCCAAGCTGGTGTGGGACCCATTGATCGAAATTGGTTGACGAAGTCAAGCGCATGCATCTGTTTTTCGTTTGTTGCTCCGAGTACCGAGAACGTTTCCAGCTGATTTTTCGACGGTTGGATGTGGGGAATTTGTTATGACTGTGTCCAGATCTTCACCAGAAACCACCAATGGGCATCCAGAACGGGCATGATCGAACGAGCTGTAATGTTCCCGTCTCCGTCTAGGAATTTTCTAAAACAATGGCAGCACGTGCTATTGTCTACGCATCCCTCCATACAGTTGATAAGTGCTGCGAGCTGCTGTAACGCCTTCATCCTATTCGTACAGTAAACAATGACGGATGTGGTCTTCCTCTCTGGCCATGTTTCCCGTTCTGCACGAGTTCTTCAAACGTTGTGCCTATATATAGTCTACTACTCCCAGCGTTATTGGCCGCTTTCCTGTCCTCGAAACATCAGCTGTGATGTCTGTACTCCACTTGACATGTGTATAGGCTCAAAACGGATAAAACTTTTGCACTCATCTAATAGTAACTTACAAATATCACTATTCACTTAAGTTATTTTTATGTAACAAATTTTCATCCAAATCAGATCCACCCAACAAAAGATCCTTACGGTTTGTAGTAGATGAAAGCATTCCAATTCAAGTTTTGAATATAGTCTCGTTTAATGGAATAACGATTTTCTATAACTTCGTACTCAGGAGTAATTCTGCATCTTTCCGTTGCCTCCTAGTACAACTGGAAAAGACCACGCACCTAAGGAAGAAAAAAATTAAATATTAAAATTAGTAAAATGTAGGCTTTTTAGTAACAACATAATTAGTTATTACAAAAAGTTTTCAAATAATACCTTTTTCAACCTCCGATGGGGCGTAAAATAGAGAAGTGTGAATAATAATGGTGTACCAGGAGTCAAGTACAATCTAAGTTATTTTTCGACGTAGTCACTATTAGAGCTGGTAAATATCAGAAATTTAATATCGCAATATATTAATGAGTTAATATTGATATGGGTGATACATTGCGATGACTACCTTAAAGCGTGTGGGAATAGAAAAATCCTGATTTCGAAAGATAATAGGTAGCAGATATTTATACAAAAAAGAAATATAAAAAAAAAAGAACCAATGCTCAATATCTATTTGCATTTATACCATAGCGTTTTTCTTTAAAAATTTTATGTTACCTATTTTGTGCATTATTCATTAATAACATTTTAACTAAGTTATTTTCTAGTATATCACTGAGAATATTGTATAAAAGAAATTTAAATAAAATGTTCTTAAATTTAGGAATTGTTGATTTTAATATGTAACAACAAAAGCAAAAATTGAAATTGATTTATTGCCGCATGTCATGCCAAATATACTTCTAATTAAATAGGTTTCAATGGATAGCAGATGCAGCAGAAATGTTTCTCAATATTTCTCTAAAGTATCAATACATTCGTAATTTTTAAAAAAGGTCACTATTTATACCTTCCTATCTGTTTACTACATGAATACAGCACTGAAACCTTTTGAATATAAATAATCAAATCACATTTGGAACTAGTTTTATATTATTTTTTTTTTCTTTGAAATATCAAGACAGGCTACATCCTATTCACTCGAGAAACATCCACTGTAGATAATACGACAGAAAAAATTAAGATCATACTAATGATCATGGGTCACAGCAGAGGCAATTTCTAGACAGTAGTAGGTAGGAAGTTCAACTCAAAAGCAACCAATGAACAAACGGAGAGGCTTTGAGAACGTGACGATAAACAAAAAGCGAAACTTTACCATTATCGCATTCCGATTGTGGCTTCCGAGCCGAGCTTTCCAGCTACTAAGCTACAATAATATTCTTGATTCTACACATATTTTAACTGTTGATATATCAAAGCCTTGATACACTGAAATATGTCTAGACTAGGGGAGGCGAACCTATGGCATGCGTGCCATAATTGTTACGCGATGGAATATTTTTTACAAAGGTTTGATTCAGATTTAAAAACAAAATAGAATAAAATAGCATCTCAACAGCATCAGGTATAGGGAAAGTGCTTCCCCCCCCCCCCGACTTATCTCGGGGCAAACGTTGAAGTGCTTAACAAAGCACATGACTGTATACAAAATTTCTTTTTTCTATTTTCTTTTATTTTCTGAAAAAAAAAACTTATCGAATCGCAATCTACTTCAATATGGACTCAGTCATTTTTCAAATCAAGAGAAGATTTAGAGAATACCAGGCACTGCAAACAAAAATGATGGAACAATAACGAATTGATATATAATTTGCAATCTTGACATTCGACTCCTCTACCTATTCCTACGAGTCATTTTCGAAAATTGAATGATACGAAAATTTTAAATATACTACTTGCCATCCAACTTGAATTCCCTTAAAAGTAACTATAGTCCAGCAGGCAATAGGAAATTTTACCTAGCAAAATTAATGGTAGTTCTGGAAATCGGCTTACTTTATGTTTTTTTGGGTCGCTGAATCCGAATTTGTAACTTCCCACCAAAATTTACCCCGGCAACCCCCCCCCCCCAATTTTGGGGTTTTATTAAAAATATCATCCCGTTCATCCTACCTCATAATGTCATATCCCATTTGTTGTAATTTTTGTCTAGTTTCTGAATTTCGTAATGCTTTTCCCCTAAAACAATAAGAAATTTATGTTAAAAACAACTATTTGGGCGGGGTTTCGGGGGGGGGGTTAAGTTCAAAATTTGAATTCAGTGGCCCAAAAAACTTAAAGTAAACCTTATAGAGAAAGTTCGAAGGGGAGTGGGAGGGCGAATGTAAACTTGTGAGTGATTAAGTGGAAATGCGCAACTTAGTTCACGCAGCACCGCGCGCATGTTCCTAGACAGATCTCCCCTTCCCCTTCATCCTAAGTCATAATGTCATATATCTAATTTGTTGCAAATTTTGTCTACTTTCTGAATTTCTATATACTTTTTCCCTAAAACAATAAAAAATTGATATTTTTAATAAAAACCTTTTCTGGGGGGAATTTTACCAAAATTTGGGGGGGGGGGGGTTGCGGGGGAAATTTTGGTGGGAAGTTACAAATCCGGTTTCAGCGACCCAAAAAACATATAGTAAGACTTTCCAGAACTACCATGAATTTTGCTAGGTAGAGCTTCTATACGGCTTCTATTGCCTGGACTACTAGGTATTTGGAAAGATGGATTAAATGATCAAAAACACGGATATGTTCCCATACTTTTCAGAATTTACTAAAGAAAATAATAGACTTCTTGTTACTTGAAAACATCATTTGCCGTCATGATATAAGTAGGAGAAAACTTTTCGAAAATGTCCGAAAAAATTTCGGATAAACAATTTAGATTAGTGATCCACTTTAGTTTAATATTTCTCCCCTTAAGGGAAAAAGAATAGTTAATTCATATTACAAGCGATGAAAGATGCGCATTCAGTTTGACTTGCCGAAAATATTGGTTATAAAATGGAAACGAATATTCTGATTTGAAAAAAAGGTAACTATACTTTGATTCAGTCTTAATGTGAAATCGGCTTCTCAAAATTAGTTAACATTAAAAAACTCGTTAGGATCCAGAGAATGATTTATGGCTTGCAATTTTCAATACACATCTGAACATAAGAAGCAATCATGAGCATTTTGCAAGTGCATACTTCATTCACATTGAATTCTTATGTTAAGTTGAAAGAATTCTTCATTAAAAAAAATGTTTATACCCATGATCCAAAATAAAAGCACTGCTTCTTAAAATTATGTGTTTTACTCAAATAAGAGAAGCAAAAAAGCAAATCTAAAAAAGAATCACTTTAACTACGTTGCCAATTTAAAAAAATCTGTATTCAGAGCCGCGGAAAAAAATTGATATAAGATTGGGGAGCCGAAGAGGATAGTTTGCGTACCACTGGTATAAACCATAGAATAAACTTTACTTCAGAAATAGGAAAAAATAGATCATGGCTCTTCTTGGAGGTCTAGCTGATTACGAATAATGGGCAATCAAAATTTACAGAAAAGCATTCCTGTTCCAACAATACAATATCCAATAACAGTAAAGTTCCATTTTAATATAAACAGGAAAGAAAAATCATGCATGAAGCATATATTATTAAACACTTTCAACACCTCCTGAAATCTTTAACAAAATTTCGTTATTTAGGGAAATAAGCTAAATAAGATAACTATAAAAACATTTTAGAAAACAGATAAAACATTTAAAAATCTGATTTCAGTAGTTACTTTTCATATCCAAATATGTATTCCAATTCTTTTGAACACTCCTGTATTGGATCTGTAGGTTAATGTATAGACTAATAGCTAAAATTAGTTTAGCAAGGAAACGCATAACAGGTTGGAATTTCCTTTCAGCAATTTATACTTATAGATGGAAACATACTTAAATACTTATTGCAGCCTAGTATCTTTATTACACGCCACTATTTAGCTAAAATTTTAAAACTCAAACTAAACACTCGTAAAAACAAACTAAAACACTCTTAAAACTACTGAAATCACATTCCCAGAAATTAACATCCGTACACGGCCGTGTATCCAATTCTTTTCGTGGCCCTATATTCTACAAACATTAGTAAACTAAATGCCATTCAGCGTAAAAATGTATAATACATTTAAAAACCAGTTTTAAGCAATTTACGCTCATACTCAATAACCTTTACGAATTCTTTTATGTAGCTCTGTATATCAACTATAGTATTTTTACACACCCTATAGTATGCAAAAATATAGTGAAACTTAAAAGCATACATCATAATTAAAAATGCATTTCCTGCCATCACCGCTATTATACAGTACTTTGAATAGGACATACTATCTGGAATCTTTTGAGTGTCCCTGTAAATACTACGCACTTTGTATTGTACATGAAATAAATTATAGTAAGCCTCACCGACGTATAACAATCTAATTATAGATGAAATAGTTTAACAATTAAAATAAACCGCAAACAATTTCCCCCTATACCATTATGTAACGGAAAACTTTGTGTGGCCCTGTAAATAAATAATAACTATATTTTGCACTGCATATTCTACAGAATGCATATTTTAACGCACTTCATAACTGCGTATCAGTTTTATTATGTTTGAAAGGGTGTAACATCATTAAAACTCATTTGGAACGATTTTTTCCCATTGGCCGCCATGTAACAAAACTTTGGAATGTCCCTGTAAATAAACTAAACATGCTACAAAGTTCATTTGAAATAGGGCTCCTGCTAGGGTAAAGGTAAATAACATCCAAAAATTTCAGGGCAATCCAAGTATATTTAAGGGAGTTTGAGCTTGGACAGACGACCAAACAAACCGAAGTCAAACACTTTTCAACTTTGTTGGAAAGTGTTAAAAAAAAAAAAAAAAAAAAAAAAAAAAAAAAAAAAAAAGCGTATCGATTTTGTTAGAAGAGCATTTGAAGTATGTACAAAGACTTATTACCCGGCTTCCAAGAAGGGTTATGCGTTTCACACGTATCTGGGTATGTGGATTTCTTTATACCCTCGAAACATTACAACGGCTGGATGGATTTTAATGAACGAGGTCTCTAGCGATTCGTCTTAACCGTCCGACGGTTATAGGCTAAGTTTTGTTTTTGTAAATACAAAATGGCGGTAGAAACGAAAAAAATTCACGCACCCTATTGAGTGGCCTATCATTGGACAGGTTTTTCAAAATGAAGACGATGTTTCATTGACTATTTTACAGTCACAAGTTCCGTTTAAATAGGACAGAACCTGGAAGTTGTGTAGGTAGGATCTCTAGTTTGACTGCAACTCTAACCATCATAGACATCTATAGGCCTCATCAAAACAGTGTTTATAGATAGGAACTAACCATTAAACATAACTTAAAAGTCATCCATACAAGTAAATAAAAAAATAGGTAAGTAATATAAAAAAATAGTTTCACATTGATGAGAAATAATTAGTTCGCTTTTTACGCGCCGGGTTTTTTGATTTATTCAAATTTAATTTTTGCTTATTTAGACGGAGTTCACCAAGATTTAAAGCAACTGCAACTTAAAACGGATACTCGAGGAAATTTATTAAAGTGATTTATGGATTTAATTATTGTTTATAGAGAACAAGAAATCGACAGCAAAGAGCGATACACAGTTTTCTATATTTTGTAGTATAGGATATATTCCTTAACTTTATGAAAGAATCAGATACGCATTAACACATAGCTGTCTCTGAGACCGCTAATAGCAGTTAAGTTTTTCGATTTTCACAGTTTAACTTGTAATTTTCAGTTTAAATTTAGATACTGATAAATTGTTTTATTTGGAACCCTATTACTATTGACTTTTAAATAGCTGAACTTTTTTAATTATAATGGTCTAATAATAAATTATGCCGTAATTTTTCTCACACCGGTTAACCCTTTATGAATTATGAATTCATGAAAATTTTATCTTCTAAAGCATTTTCGTGAATTGTTTAAACTACATTAGAAGATTGACATAATCATTTAATATATTTTAGAAGGATTGAAGAATTTAGAAGTATTCATTCAATTTGAATTCATAGGGATTTTGTGCACTATTTATAACACCACTCAAATCTTTTATTTTAGATATTTTTCTTAGTATTTTTAGAAATAAGAAATGTACAAGTAGAATGTTCTTACAATAGAAATAAAGAAATATTTCCGAACTGACCCCCCCCCCCCCTTACCAACGCGAAGAAAGCTGAATAGATGCAAAGGCAAAAAAAAAAAAAAATCCTTTTAAAAATATTTTTTGTTTTGTGTAACCCATCATGCTTTTGGAACGAGATAAACTCATGTATATATAACTCATTCTAAACTGTATTACAACTCATCGATGTATTACGTCAATTTTATAACAAGTTATTACAATGGCACTTATATGTACCGTCAGTCAGAGCCTGATTACCCACGGGGCAAATTCCTACCACTAAAAATAAACAGAAAATTTTGCCTCACTCATGGCAGAAATTTTACATGAATACGGCGTTTAGATAAGTCGAACTTTTCTTTTAAAATTTATTGGTGTAAGTGTGCCCCATTGGTAATCAGGCCCTGCCGTCAGTAGGTAAAGGATTAAGGTTAAAAGAAATGGGATAACACCTTAATTGCCGAGCTTCCAACTGCATTATAAAATCTGCTTCACAGAAAACAGATTCCGTGGATAAGCACGACAAAGCAGGAATACGTATTACCCTATTTAAAGGTAAAACTAAAACATTTACATATGACAACCAAAAAATTACGATACAGGAGGAAAGAACATGCGACAGCAAAGCGAAAACAATCTACAGCGTGATCTCTGTGAAATTTAAAAACACATACTGATATAGTTTTCAGCAAAGTTAGGGTTACAATACATGCATACAGCAGGAATCTGTGGAGATACTAGGTAGAAGAAAAAACTCATGCAATGATATTTTATGTCAATATTTAATCTACTTGGCGTTAATGGTTTTAAATAATCCATCGCGCTCCATTACCTCCCTCCCCCCTTTTTCTTTTCAAGGTTTGGTTTCACCATCCGTTAATTAAACAGTGTCCGCTCTGGAAGTTACTCTATTTTTGTTATTTATCCCCTTGATGATGGCTAGTTTATGGTTGAAGGAGCTCGGGAACTCAACTTTTTAATATCTGAATTGTTTTAATACTTTTCATATTGTTTTACACCTATCTATATTATGAAGGACAAATGTGTCTGTGCGTAACGCTGACGTCATTTTGAAATTGGCAACAACAGACAAATTTCACTTTTAACGCCCTCTTTTAAACTTTTAAACCTCGCACATTTTTAATATTTACATCGTCGAATGCGGAAAAAATTGACTATATTTAAAAACGGTATCGTAATTGGAATGAAAACTGCATCGCAACTGATTCATTTTTTATGGTTTTTAAAATAATTTTAAAGCACGGTACTTTTCAAAATCTACCTGTATCACGTGCAGTCGGTTATGAAAAATAAATCAGTTTGCACTTAATATAGTTCAGAATTTGTTTCCAGCTTAAATTCCATCAAAGTATCACTTTTCATAAGCTTACAAAACTTCATTTGCATACATAATTGCACGTTTTGGGTGTTGTGAGCGGAGCAATAAAAAGACTTCTCATTTTTTTTTTAAAAAAAGGGAGTGTCACCTATATTCTGCAAACTGGGAAGCCCTGGTTATATCCCTTAATTTTAATAATAAATAAATGACTCATTTTAAATATTTTCATGTTTTGATTACCATACTAAGGTGAATTCGACGTTCCAACTTTGCATATAGAATCTGCATATATATTTAATAACAGTAACATAAACATAGAAAAACAGCAGTGTTTATATGAAAAATAAATTCATGCTGAAACTGAAGAAATATTATATGCTAATGCATTTTAAGAGATAATGTATAACTAATGGAAATTAAAATGTAAGTAATTAGATGTTTTAACCCTTAACTGCGCTTAGCGGTCTCACAAACTGCTGCTTTTTTATTTTTTATTTTTTCAAATTTTCACAGATTAACTTGCAATTTTTAGTTTAACTACTGATAGTGAAAATTTGTTTCCTTTGGAGCCCTAGGACTCACTAGACTTCTGAACAGGGGAATTTAAATTATAATTGTCTTGTGCATAAAGTTTAGTACAGGACAACTTCCAAGGAGTTGAAGGAGCCCTTTATTCATCCTTCGATTAAGCGATCCCGGAGACCACCTCACAGTAGTTATGCGACCATTTTTGGTCACACCAGTTAAGAATTAATCTATTAGGCGTTAATGATTTTAAATAACCCACCTCGCTCCACAAACCCACCCTCACTCCTCAAGATTTGGTTTCGAAGTTTATATTTCTCATTCATCTCCTTGATGATGGCCAGGCTCTGGTTGACGGCGCTCGGGGATTCCGATTCAGTTTTTAATATGTGAATTGTTTTAATACCGTTTATATTGTTATGCACCCATTTTACTAATGAATAAATTAGGTATCATTTTAAAAGTTTTCATGCTTTGATTAACAAGACTAAGGCATTTGGACGTTCCAACTTTTCATATAGAATCTGTATATAGATTTAATAACAGTAACATAAACATAGAAAAATAGTGTTTGAATGAAAACGAAATACATGCTCAAACTGGAAAAAATATTAAATGCTAATGCAGTTTAAGAGAAAGTGTATAATTAATAGAAATAGAAATATCGTCAGTAATTAGATGTTTTAGTTGTCGATAGGTAAAATATGAGTAATGCAATTGACAGATTCATCTTAACCAGGACTCGAAATGTACAAACCGGAAGACCATTTAAAAATTGTTGATTTTTTTTAAGGTATAGGCCAATTTATTTCTAACCATACAAAAATAGTTTTAAAAATGCATTCAAGATTCTAAATAATTAAAAACAAAATCACAGAGGACAAAAAGCTGTGGAAGAGAACGCCGAACAGTCTGCCTCATGAGTCGTTCATCGCGGGTGGTGGCTTATCATAGAGGTGTTAACCTTTAACTGCTGGGACAGAAATTGTCGCATGACTACTGCAAAGCAGCCTGTGAGACCGCTTTTTAACGCTTTATGTACGGAATTATGTATTCCTGAAAATTTTATCTTCTAGAGCATTTTTCATGAATTGTTTAAAGAATGAATTGTTGTCATGAATTGTTATACATTAGAAGACTTACATAATCATTTAATACATTTTAGAAGGATTCATTCAATTTGAATTTAGAGGGATTTTATGCACTATTTATAACCCCTCTCAAACGTTTTATTTGAAACACCACTCAAATCTTTTATTTTAAATATCTTTCTTAGTATTTTATAGAATTAGGAAATGTACCACATATAATGTTCTTACAACAGAAATAAAGAAATAGAATGTTCTTACAATAGAAATAGAGAAATAGTTCCGAATTGAAAAATCCCCCCCCCCCACCTCAACGCCAAGAAATCTGAAAAGAGGCAGAGGCAAAAGAAATCATCCTTTTAAAAATATGTTTGTTCTGTGTCACCCATCATGCTTTTGGGACAAGATAAAGTAATGTATCTATAACTCATTCTAAACTGTATTACAACCAATCGATGTATTAAATGAATTTTATAACAAGTTATTTTAACGGCACTTATAAGTAGATACCGTCAGTAGATAAAGGGTTAACTCAAGCTCTGTTAACTCAAAGCATTCTTTTTCTGTACTAAACTTTTTCTACAGAACTGTTACAACTAAAATTTAGCTACTCAACAGCCTCTAGAGATAATACTATGGCTTCCAAACGAAACAAAATTCCACTCGTTAAAGGAGTTAAACTAGAAATTACAACTGAAATTAAATTTGTTTTTTTCCTTTCTGACTAAAATACACACTCTTGCGTTTATGACAAAACATAAAATCACATATACAAAATTAAAATTTTAAAAATTCATATTACTAATACATGATTTAAAAATTACTAAGTGCTGCGCGCATGATAAAATTTGAAATTATGCATGTAGAAAACAATTTTTGACTAAGATAGTTTTAATTTAGAAGTAAATGCATTATGATTCTACCTAAAATAGGCAAAAAACTTTAAAATTTAAGTATAAGAATTTTTAAAAAAATTCAAAAAATTAAAAAATGTATATTCATCTTTCAAAATAAATCTGAGAAAAGAAGACCTACAGTACTTTATCACTTGAACTCAATTTTTCTTGCATTTCACAAAGTCTTGTAATTTCAATATTTTAAACATTTAGTTTAACCCTTTATGAACTGAATTATGAATTCATGAAAATTTTATCCTCTAAAGCATTTTTTGTGAATTGTTTAAACTACATTAGAAGATTTACATAATCATTTAATACATTTTAGAAGGATTCATGAAATTTGAATTTATAGGGATTTTGCGCACTATTTTTAACCCCACTCAAATCTTAAATATTTTTCTTAGTATTTTGTAGAATTGGGAAATGTACAAATAGAATGTTATTACAATCGAAATATTTCCGAATTGAACCCCCCCCCCCTCCCCCTCAACGTAAAGCTGAAAAGAGGCAGAGGCAAAAGAAATTATCCTTAAAAATTTTTTTTTTGTTCTGTGTAACCTGTTTGAATATTTTTGTATATATGATGTGTGTGTTCTGTGTGGCTTTTGGAACAAAATAAAGTAATGTATCTATAACTCATTCTAAACTGCATTACTATTAATCAATGTATTAAAGTCATTTTAGAACAAGTTATTTTAACGGTACAAATAAGTACTGTCAGTAGATAAAGGGTTAACTCAAAGGATTCTTTTTCGGTACTAAACTTTCTTTACAGAACTGTTACAACTAAAATTTAGCTATTCAACAGCTAGTATTATATCAATAGCTTCTAGAGATAATACTATGTCTTCCAAACAAAACAAAATTCCCCTCGTTAAGAGTTAAAATAGAAATTACAACTTTAATGTTTTAAATGTTTCAATTAAATGTTTTTTTTTCTTTCTGACTAAAATAGACACTTGTGTTTATGACACAAAACATAAAATCATCATATATACAAATATATTCAAATTTTAAAAATTCATATTACTGATACAGGATTTAAAATTACTTAGTACTGCGCGCATGATAAAACTTGAAATGTAGAAAACAATTTTTGCCTAAAATAAAATCATAATGCTAGCTTCTAACTTAAAACTAACTAAAATAGGCACACATTGTTTAAAATTTAATTAAGAAATTTTCTTTAATTCAAAAATTTACATATATATTCATCTTTCAAAATAAATCTGAGAAAAGAAGTCCTACGGTACTTTATCACTTGAATTTAATTTTTCTTGCATTTCAAAAAGATTTATAATAATTTCAATATTTTAAGGGGTCTCAGGACTTAAAATTGGAAAAAAATGAAAAAGACTATTTTCAGCATTTAATATCCTAAAATGCATCCGGTTTTAAATCAAAATTTTGATTGATATGAAAGTTAAGTACGTTCTTTCATTTTATGTACTTAAAAAAATTGAAAGATGCAGAATTAGCTTTTATAGGGAGTTCCAAACTGTCAGATACTTGACGAGCAGAAAATTCGTATAATAGCTTACGCGCATGTTTACAGAATTAAATATTTCAACTAGAATGAAAATTTTGGTGCCTACACATACTTCAGATAGTAATAATGACGCTGAACCTAAATAAATTTGCATTTAAATCATTTTTATATTTTTAATACAAAGTTGTATTTAACTAATACAAAATTTTGAAATTTTCAGCAACATAATCACCTAAAAAAATATATTTATTTGAACAATAAAAATGAAATTTTAGGTTCCGTTTATACAGACTAACATGAAACATATGTTTTGAAAATTTCATGAAAAAATATTCAGAAGTTTGAGATATCGTCCAGGTTATGCCCAAAAAAGGCATTTGGGGTAAACATGACTTCAAAGTCTCGAAAACACCTCTTCAGCTACTGAGCGGGTATCATTCTAAAAGCCATACCTCTGTTCTAATGCGAATTTCAAGGAAACAATTATATTAAAAATGTTCAGAAAAGATGGGGCTAACATCTAAAAAAATTTAAATTTCGAAAATTTTGAAGCTTTAAGAATCCTGATACCCCTTAAACATTTAGTTTAACTTACTTGGAATTTGGATGTACTGTCCTCCAGTTCATCATTTTGGGAACCTGTGGGATCTTATGTGTCTTGTTCCTAATCAGCGATTCACCTCCTGAAGTCCTGATGATTCACGATTTCTTTTCTGTATTAGAATCAGTCAGATTCGTAGCAGGAATTACGTAGATAATTGGACTATTCTTCATAAGACTTAAGTGTAACGTCTGTGTCGATTCTTTAGCCTTATGCATAGCTTTGCTGAAGGAATCTGAAAAGGCATTCAAAAATCAATTTTTCTACTTTAGGAGAAAATATTAAGGATAACCAAAATACGGATTTTGTAAATATAACAAATTAACACCTTGTAATAATATACTATTTCTAATGGCTAAAAAGGTGTAAGAACCCATTTATGCCTAGTGTCCCATTTTTGGGACGTTTCGAGTTTTTAAAAATTTATAATTCTCTTTCTCCTTACATCATAAAAATTGTATGAAGTAATTGTCGATAAATGTCTTCATCGATTTACGACAGATGACAGCATAAGATGAATATTTATTTGCTTAAATGAAGGCCTTTTTTATCGATCTTTATAGATTTTTCATTTTTCAAGAGAGCGAAATGTAAAAAGTAAGTTTATTTGTATTTTTTGTATCAAGTATCTAAATAAATAGTTCATCTTACCTTGTAGACTTCTTTGAAATATGTATTTTTTTAAATTGCAAAATTATAGGTTCGATCCTATTTTTATGCATGTTTTAAAGCACAAATTACAGGTTGCTAGGCGCAAATGGGCACCTATTTCTATTACCCATTGAGGGGAGTTACTGATGTAAAGTCCTTTTCAAGATGATTTTGAAATAAGTTGTTTTTTATCCTCCAATATGATTATTCTTAATTTATTAATTATACTTATAATACTGCTTTTATTTTTTCATAACTCCCCTAGCTTGTTTTATTATCTCGGTTATTGTTGACATTCTTAATCAAAACCACCAGGAAGCAGAAAATGTTTCGAAATTCCACCTGTATTTCAGGGAAAATCTTAATGAAAGAGCTGAACCTTCATTTAATAAATTTATATATTCTTTATTTTCTTATAAAAAATTTAGATGTTTTTGTTTTGGAAGTAACATAAAACTTTAAATTTTATATACTAATGGCCATTTACAAAATATCATATGTTAAGATTTTAAGACCCGTCTACATTACTAGAATGCTTAGTCAATTTCAAGCAATGGATACCCTGTGTATACATTGCTAAAAATACATTTTCAGTAATGTTCATAGCGCATAAAATCTTTTGACGTAACTGACAAGCTAAGTATCTAAATTTAATTTTTAAATTGCACTTACCGGAATGTAATAACACGGAAATTTATAAATAGCTGCTTTTAATTTCGCGTAGTTAATTTTTTTAAATTAAAATATGGAAAATTTTATTAACTCTGTCTTGCATATTTCATAATCTGGCAATTAATAAAACAAATAAGGGTGCAGAGAATATTGTTTATGGGCATAGGAAAAAGACGGGGTCATAAGACTCAAACCCCCACCCCCATTTTAAATAATTTACAGAAGTTGTTAAAAATCTATTATTTTCTGTCTTAAATGTTTGCTTATTCATCTCCGACCACCCCCCGGCAAAAAAAAGTAATATTAAATTTATAATAGTAATGAAACTTAAATCTGCAGATCAGTGGCCTCAAACGTCAGTTCTGCAGTTTTATTGAAATTAGTGTTTAAACATTCAACCCGCAGTATTATTTCTTTCAGATTTGTAACACTAATTATTACAAGTAATATATCAAGTAGTTACGGGGAGTATAACTTAAAAATAGGTGGAAATATACGAATATATGCACTAATATCCCAAAACCTTTTTTCAGATTCTTTTCTATTCCGCCTCTAAAGCCCCCATCCCCCCCCCCCCCACCACTGTCTCAATAATTCGATAACTAATTCCCTGACATTTAGTATTTTAAAACAATATAATTAAATATTGATCAAATAATCTGAACAATTAAAATATTGATCTTGTGTTAATCATGATTTAAACAGTGGATAATTCTCAAATACTTCCATTGATATCCTAATTTTGTTCAAATTGAAAATAACTATTTTTTTATGAGTATGCTTTCATTAAATTCTGGCTCTAAATACAGTCAAAAATAATTATATCTACTATTTTTATGGTGTGTGTTCATTACTGGCACAGAGGGTGTCCATTACTGTAATTTTGGGTGTTTTTAATACATTTCTGTAATTTGCAATTAAATTTTGATTCATATTGGGAAATGAGACTGAGAATGGTTAAATTGTGTTGATAAATTAATACAATATTGAAAAAAAAAACTGGAATATTTCTAACTTAAAAAATAATTAAGAAATTCCTTAAATATATTCATTACTGGCCTATCTACCCTATATTTTTACTTTAATTTGGATTTTGGAAATTATATAATTTAAATTAACTAACAATGCTGAGATAAGTTTTGACTTAAAAAATATTCTAAATATCTTTTCTTTTCCTTTTAAATTATTTGTGTAGCGTAAGATCACAATGATTAGAAACATTGAATTTTATGTACCGATATTTCAATGAAAATTATTGGGCGCCTATTTCCTGTATTATTTTTTTTAATCCCGTGTGGCTACATGTATTTACAAAAATAGATAACATTTTGAAATTTTTTTCTAATTCTATACATTACATCACGCTAGAATATCCAGTAGTTGATCCAAGCAAAATTTGCAGCCTTTAGGGATCTCCACAAAATTATTAAAACAAGCCATCCTTGACAAAATTCCTTTAAATATAAAAGTCTCTTCAGTATATTCCTTTAAATATAAAAGTCTCTTCAGTATATTCCTTTAAATATAAAAGTCTCTTCAGTATATTCCTTTAAATATAAAAGTCTCTTCAGTATATTCCTTTAAATATAAAAGTCTCTTCAGTATATTCCTTTAAATATAAAAGTCTCTTCAGTATATTCCTTTAAATATAAAAGTCTCTTCAGTATATTCCTTTAAATATAAAAGTCTCTTCAGTATATTCCTTTAAATATAAAAGTCTCTTCAGTATATTCCTTTAAATATAAAAGTCTCTTCAGTATATTCCTTTAAATATAAAAGTCTCTTCAGTATATTCCTTTAAATATAAAAGTCTCTTCAGTATATTCCTTTAAATATAAAAGTCTCTTCAGTATATTCCTTTAAATATAAAAGTCTCTTCAGTATATTCCTTTAAATATAAAAGTCTCTTCAGTATATTCCTTTAAATATAAAAGTCTCTTCAGTATATTCCTTTAAATATAAAAGTCTCTTCAGTATATTCCTTTAAATATAAAAGTCTCTTCAGTATATTCCTTTAAATATAAAAGTCTCTTCAGTATATTCCTTTAAATATAAAAGTCTCTTCAGTATATTCCTTTAAATATAAAAGTCTCTTCAGTATATTCCTTTAAATATAAAAGTCTCTTCAGTATATTCCTTTAAATATAAAAGTCTCTTCAGTATATTCCTTTAAATATAAAAGTCTCTTCAGTATATTCCTTTAAATATAAAAGTCTCTTCAGTAAATTCCTTTAAATATAAAAGTCTCTTCAGTATATTCCTTTAAATATAAAAGTCTTTTCAGCAAATTCCTTTTAGTATAAAACAAGTCCCTTCAGCAAATTCCTTTTAATATAAAACATATCGCTTCAGCAAATTCCTTTTAATATAAAACATATCGCTTCAGCAAATTCCTTTTAATATAAAACGAGACCCTTCAGAAATTCTTTTAATAAAATCCCATTCACAAAAAATGTACTCTTCATTATTTTTATTTTGCTAGGTCTAAAGTGCAACTTGCAAATAAAATAAGGGTACTTTTCGGTTAGCCGGGCGCCAGTGTTATATATACATATTTATATACATGCATATATGTACATATACATATATATTTACATATATATATGTGTGTGTGTATATATACAATATGTGTATATGTTTGTATATGTATATTTACATATATGTATGCACATAAATATGTATATATAACACTGGCGCCCGGCTAACCGAAAAGTACCAAAATAAGTTCACAAGAAAACTAAACTTTGGCAAGACATTAAAAAAAAATGTCTGACTTAGAACTTGAATAACTGGATTTTCATCTTTCGTTACAAAATATCAGTTTGTTTTTTAAAGTATAGCAAATAGCACAAAAATAGTTTTACATTTCGCAAAATGCGTTCCAAGAAAAAACCATGTCATCGACCCATCTCATACATAAAAAAAATGCATGTTATATAACAAGTATGTTGCAAAGAACATACCTTTATTTAAAAAAGAAAAAATATTACTAACCTTTTACAATCCTTGTTAAAGGTCTGTCAAAAAAGAAAGTTACAAGCCGTTCCTATTGTATAAATAAATGAAAGTGATTCGACAAAAGGTGAAGGGAACTGAACAATAGACAAAGCACACCTGAAACGGATTAAGGGGACTCTTCACTCACTTGAAAACACCCGTTCACTGATGTTAAATCTATGGGTCGGTTGTTTTCCAATTTCTCGTTTAAACTGGAATATTTTTAAACTATTTTTTCAGTCGCTTGATAGCTGAACTCTATCTCTAATAAGTCCATTTTGTACTTTGATTTTTATTGCAGATTTTTTTAATAAAGATATTTTTACTCTCGGAACCGGTTATAGCGCAACCGGTATGTTGCAAAAGCAATATCACTTTTACAACATTCGCCAATATAAACCAGATACTCAAAATAGTGTAAAAAAATTATGTTTCTTAAAAAAGGGCAAACTTATTCAATTTTATTTTTCAGCCTATTATTTCTGAATTACAGTGTTATAAATATTACATACAATTATTTTAAATACTTTATCTTAGACAATAATTTTAAGTTACGTCAGTAAATATTGTCCAATGTCGTTAATTCGTTGTACGACATTCTATATCCGTGTGTTACATGGGTATTAAGAAACACGCATGTGCTTAATTTTTTTTTTTAATGCAGCTTAATACAGCCGGAAATTAATGCACCGAAACTCAAAATTTACTTCTCAGAAAACCCATTTTAACCCTCGCATGCTAAGATCAAAATATTACTTAAATGCCTAAGAGGGGGTCATTTTAACCTCATAGGTCATCATAATGTTTAGGCCGGAAAACGGGTCAAAAGATAAAATATCGACATAGGGGAGACCGGGGGAATGGCGACAACTTAAGGGAATTTAAATTTTTTTCACCTCTAAAAAATGTTTATTTTTTAATATAGTAAAAATTCTAAAGCTGAATGATCATCTTTGGTATCTGTAGACATTTAACCGTAATTATAACTGTAAAGTAAGCACACACACACACAAAAAAAAATCTTTCAACCTCTGCACAGTGGCGGGATGACCCAGGATACTGGGGTCATGACGCCACTCTTTAAGGACCTAGTAAATACATAAAATGGATACTAGGAAACGCATAACTTACTGAAAATATTTAGAAAGCAATTTAGTTTAGCAGAATAATAAACAATTGCAATGTTCCTTAAGCTAGATTAATTAATGTGCTCAGCTTACAATTTAACTCAAAGTGGAAAAGTCACCCTTTGCCATGGCCCCGAGAGGACATTCTAGTGGAAATCCCACATGGATGAAATATTAAATATATTAATATATTAAACTAGAATATAGCCCGTTAGAATGACGTGTTTGCATTTTCAAAAAAATTATATACCATTACATTATAAAAAGAATTGTGAAGTAATAAATTTTGTCTTATTTGACTAATAGGGTCGGGTGGGTTAAAGTAAACACAGTCCATTTTTCATTGAAACTTCATTTGCAAGAAAATTATTAATTGAACTGGTAAAATACTGACAACGTATGCAAATGAACTTCACTCACAAAATTTGAAGAAATATTTCACAAAAACATGCAAATTACTAATAATGCTATTTTAAAACATATTGTCAATTAACTATTTTACCTCAAGGTATGAGGTAAAATAAAAGACAATTCCAACAGAAAGTTTATTTGTTTTTATTAATTGCCAAAATAATAATTATATAACTTAAATTTTAAAAAGTTGAACAGAGAAAACCTGATTTTTTTTTTTTTTTAAACACGCATAAAAGAAAAACATTTTATTTATATTTAATATTATTACTTTATATTTTTTGAAAAGTCTAAAATGTAACTTGCAAATAAAACAAGTTCACAAAAGAAAAATTTTGGCAAAACATTAAAAAAAGTCTTGCTTAGAGCTTGAATAACACAATTTACATCTTTTGTTACAAAATACCAGTTCTAAAAAGTATAATAAATAGCACAAAAATAACTTTACGTTTCGCAAAATGCGTTCCAAGAAAAAACCCTGCATCGACTCGTCTCATACATACAAAATATACATGTTACATAACACGTGTGTAACAAAGAACATACCGATATGCATTACATTTTCAAAAGAAAAATTATTACTAACCTTTTGCAATTCTTGTTAAAAGGTCTGTCAAAAAAGAAAGTTACACACAGCTCCAACTGAATAAATAAATAAATGAAAGCGATTAGACAAAACATGAAGAGAGCTGAACAATAGACACCTGAAACGGATTAACCCTTAACCGAATTATGAATTCATGAAACTTATCTTCTAAAGCATTTTTCGTGAATTCTTTAAACTACATTGCAAGATTTACATAATCATTTAATAAATTTTAGAAGGATTTTAGAGGGATTGAAGGATTTAGAAGGATTCATTAAATTTGAATTTAGAGGGATTTTGTGCACTCTTTTATAACCCCGCTCAAATCTTATTTTAAATATTTTTCTTAGTGTTTTTTAGAATTAGGAAATGTACAAATAGAATCTTCTTACAATAGCAATGTATAAATATTTCCGAATAGAACCCCCCCCCCCTTACTCCAAGAAGCCTAAAAAGATGCAAAGGCAAAAGAAATTCTTCAAAAATATTTTCTTTTGTGTAACCCATAATGCTTTTAGAAGAAAATAAAGTAATGTATCTATCTCTCATTCTAAACTGTATTACAACTAATCGATGTATTAAAGGAATTTTATAACAAGTTATTTTAATGGTACTTATAAGTACCATCAGTAGATAAAGGGTTAAGGGGACTCTTCACTCACTTGAAAACACCCGTTCGCTAATGTTAAACCTATGGTTAAGTTGTTTTCGAATTTATCGTTTAAATTTGAATATTTTTAAACATTTTTTTTTCTTTTTTCCATAAGATAGCTCAGCTCGATCTCTAATAGGGCTATCTTGTATTTTGATTTTTATTGTAGATTTTTTTAATAAAGATACTTTCATTTTCGGAACCGGTTAGCACAACCGGTATGTTGTAAAAGCAATATCGCTTTTACAACATCGGCCAATGTAAACCAAATACTCAAACTGTTAAAAAATTATGTTTCTTAAAAAAGGGGCAAACTTATTCAATTATTTTTTCAGCCTATTATTTCTGTATTTCAGTGTTATAAATATTACATACAATTGTTTTAAATGCTTTATTTTAAACAATTTTAAGTTACGTCGTCTAATGTCGTAAATTCTATGTACGGCATTCATTGACATTCAAAATATTGGCCATTAACAGTAGGAACATCGGTCAGTATAAGTGTGTTATATGGGTATTAAAAAACGCGCATGTGGTTAATTTTTTTTTTAAATTGTAGCTTATGCAGTTGAAAATTAACAGTGCACCCAAACTCAAAATTTACTTCAGAGAAAACATATTTTAATCCTCGCAGATCAAAATATTACTTAAAAGCCCAAGATGGGGTCATTTTAACGCCATAGGTAATCAATGTTTAGGCCAGAAAACAGATCAAAAGATAAAATAGACATAACACTGGCAATCAAGATTTATCAGAGAGAGGAAAATGCCATTTCCACAATATTACGAATATTTAAATTAGCACAAAAACTCAAGTAGAATAATAATAATAATAATAAAACATAACATTTTGCAAGAAATAATGATAGGAGCGGAGACCTGGAGAATGGCGACACCTTAAGGGAATTTAAATTTTTTCATCTAAAAAAAGTTTATTTTTTAATAGCAAACATTCTAAAGCTGAATCAATCTTTAGCATCTGTATAAATTTAACTAATCAAACTGCAAAGTAAGCACACATTAAAAAAAAATTCTTTCAACCTCTACAGTGGCGGGATGACCCAGGATACTGGGGGTAATGACGCCACTCTTTAATGACCTAGTAAATGCATAAAATGAATACTACGAAACACATAACCTACTGAAAATATTTAGAAAGCAATGGTAATTTAGCGGAATAATGAATAATTACAATGTACCTTAAGGTAGATGTATTAATGTGCTAAGCTTACCATTTAATTCAAATTTGTAAAGTCACACCTTGCCAGGGTGGCCGCATGACCCTTAGAGGACACTAGAGCGGAAATCCCCCAGCTAAGCCGGAAAAAGAACCAAACTTGTTTAACACATTGCAATAAAATGTCGGCGAATGCTTCCAGATTACGGGTAATATTATCTCAAGTACCTAATGTTACAATAAAAGCTGTTTACCTCTACTCATTTAAAGCTCCAACATAAGAAGCAACTCGATGAAAACTAAATTTTTCACTGGAACAAACGAACGACATACAAAGTCACTCTCACTCTAGGCACTGTTTCTACTGTTGGCCGCTCTAGTGCAGGCGCATTCACTCTCCCAAACTGCCGTTAGTTTTTAAACTAGGCGGGGTGGCGCCATTTCCCCGGTCTCCCCTGTAACGTTTAGGCCGGAAAATGGATTATAAGATAAAATATTGACATAATACTGGGAATCAAGATTTATTAGAAAGAGGAAAATGTCATTAAATTAGCATAAAAATTCAAGTAGAAAAAGTAAACCATAACATTTTATAAGGAGTAGTGATAGTTAATGCATTTTAACTACCTTCCGTTTCGGGCAACCAAGACAAAATAACACATGAAATATGACTTTTGCCCATAAACTGTCTGCATTGGTTGCACTTCTGAGAATATTGGGTGTCATGATGGAAAAACTTTTTTATTCTCCGATTGCCTAAGATGTGTAACCTTATTAGCAATTTCTACAAATAAACAACAACAAAAAAATTAACTGTGCGAAACTTAAGTAGACAAAAGTATATAGGAGAATTCCTAGAAAATAATTTTAGCATAATCTAAATCAGGGGTGTCAAACTGTGGCCCGCCGGATACCACTAAAATTTTAAAGAAATAGCCGACATTTTGAATCGCAAAGATTCTGCGATTAGATAAGGCAATGGTTACAGTAAAATTTTAGTGGTATCCGGCGGGCCACAGTTTGACACCCCTGATCTAAATGAAAAAAAAATGCAAAACGTCCAATTGGGGTCAAATGGACCCCATCTTAGGACTGCGAGGGTTAAAGTTTCAGTATCCACTTACTGGGTGCCTATAAAGCCGTCGAAAGATGACTAAAAATCATGCAGATTTTTCAATGTGGTTTTTAGCGTATTGTTTAGAAAATTTTAAAGACAGAATAAAACAAGAGCCGATTTTTATTATTTTTATTTTGAGCAATATTGAGTTTATTTTAGCAAAGAATTGCGTTTATGCCAAACCTTCTATAGCAAAATCTATTCAATCTATTTCACTTTTTTTTCAACACTATTAGCAGACCACTTACCTGTGTTATGAATCAAAAGATTTGCAAAACCTTAAATTTACTAATATATACCAAATTTTGTATACAAAACACAATTTTCTATTTTTAAAAAATTGTATTTTTCAATAAAAACAGCTCTTAAATTAATATATACATACTTAAAAGCTGTATTTTGCTTCATAACATACCAATAGATGTGCGGAACCTGGTGACGCAATTTTATTTCAATATCTTAAACTTTTTAAGAAATGAGGCTTCTTGTAAATGTAAACAATGAAAAACGCACTTTTCCTGAAAACGCAAGTTAGGATTTGAATATAGCACAAAAAACTTATGTATAAAGGTTTGCATTTTGGGCTTTAACTTTGCTTCTAATTATGGCTGAACTAAGCGTAAGGCATTTTTGGAATCCTAAAGGTTTGAATTTTAAATTATAAACACAAAAACGAAAATTTTCGCAAAAACGGCGCATACCTTAAAGTACACTAAGTTCTAAAACAAACTCCAGTACACGATAACAATCCCGTTGAGTAAGAGGCGAGAAAGAATGATATAATAAAACTTTAAATAGGAGTATGTGCGATTAAGTGTGAAAAAGCGCTATAATTTAACACTCAATATTGAGTAACACCCATGACATTACGAGTTAATTTCATCGTCATACGATGAATAGATGAATCTTTTCCAGACTTTTTCTTTACATCGCCCCCATCCCTCCAATGACTTTAATAATATAATCCGAAAACAGTGGCTTCAATTTACCGTACAAATATCATGTAGAGTAAGTTTTGCTGTAAGATTGATTACCATAATTAAGTGGAAAATATTACAGTAGAAAATCGATTATCCAAAGTAATTGGGACCGACTATTTCAGAAAATCGAGAATACTTCCATTTTAAGATTAGGGAGAAATATATGCAATATTTCTTATTATGGTAACAAGTGCTAAATAAAAATAAAGCAATAGCAAAATAGAAACGAAAATACATTACCCGAATTTTAATTTTGAAATTAAGTACATTTTACATTATCATGAGGGTTTGAAAAAAATGTTCTGTTTGTCGCAGTTTCGACTGCCTTTGCTTTGAAGCTCCATCACGAAGTTTTTTTAATATTATTAGTTCACCAGTATCGGTTTATCTGCATCTCTAGCCATGCAAACCTTTTGCAAAACATTCAAAAGCTTCGGAGTTGCTAATTTGTTCGTTTCACTCTGCAACTTACGAGAGCTCAAGTTAAATTCAAAGAAAGGGAATCTAAAATATTTATATGTACTCGTAGATCGGAAAGGACCGCTTGTACACAAGGAATATGATAGTTAAAAAAAGCTTTTAAAAGGGATATTGCACACGAGGAATTTGATAGTTAAAAAAAAAAAGCTTTTAAAATGGATATTGCACTCGAGGAATTTGATAGTAAAAAAAAAGCTTTAAAAATGGATTTCGGTTAACCGAGAGTTTCGGTTAAAAGAGTTTCGGATAAAAGAGGATCTACTGTAATACAAGCACTTGGCGAGATCATCCCCTTTCAATGAATTTAAACCTTTTTGAATACACACAGTATTTCCAAGACCTTGGTGCTACTGCTTAAAAATTAAGAATTCGCCTTATAGTGCCAACATTAGGCCATTTGGATGCTCTAACATTCATGTTTTAATAATGCTGTATGAATGGACAGTTTGAATTAACCCGTAACTGGTGGGGTGTTTTGCACCGCCGGGAAATTTAAATTCTGAAATATTGCCATTTTACATGACTAGATGGACATGGACATAGAAGATATGTATGTACACTTGCATATCGCTCACCCGCAAGAAATGTGACACATCTCGACAAAAGTCAATTTCACAGAAAAGGCAAAAGAAAATTTGCCTCATTGTACAGAGACATGAAATTATAGCACTTAGCTATGCACGCAGGAATAAAAACGTGCATAAAAGCGTAAAACCCTTTGGAACGAAGACGTAGGATGAGGTTTGCAAGGTCAGGCAATTTTACCTCCCCACACAATCCACCTCTCTTATGGGTTCACAAATGGACCTATAGCGTAATAAAGTGATTGTCCACGTAACTACACTTATGAAACTATTTGTTTAGCAAGACAAATATGACAAAACTATGAGTGGAATAAAACGCAAAATGAATTTTTGTGAGATGTGTCACTTCTTGCGGGTGAACGATATGTTTGTACACTTACAGTACGTTTTCAGTTTTTATATAAATACAAAATTCACAGGAAATTTTCTTAATTTAATTCGCTCAATTTTGGCGAGTGCACAAGAAATCAAATTTCCGGGTTACATACAACCCACCACTTATTTTATAAAATATCCCCTCTCTACTTAAGGGTTAATTTAAATTTTTTAAAGAAAGAATGCAATGTAAATGCTCATTTAGTAAAAATACATATATACCAGTAGACTCGGGCAACGCTTTTGCACTGCAACCTTCCAGTTACATTTTTCCTTCATTTGTAATTATCCGGAACCTTCTTCATTCAATAACTTGTTTTATGTTAAAAACCTGTTGAACATTTTACATAATATCTCACAGTTCACCATTGTGTCCTTTGGTAACGTTATTTTTGAATGAAACACTTTTTAAGCCAGATAAAAAACTTGCTTTTTACAAACTTACTGAGCTTACTTTTTTTTACATGCCAAAAGCATCAAGCTTATAAACAATTATTTAAAACTTTTATTGTTTATTCATCATGTAAAATACCTATATAAACTTTCCAAAATGATGTTCACCTTAGATTTAATTTTTTTTTTTTTTTTTAGAATGATGTAATCAGCGATTTTAAAGAAAATCATTTGATTAACCCTTAATGTTAGCGGTCTCACAGACTGCTGCTTTTTTCAATTTTAGTAGTTTAACTTCTAACTTTCAGTTTAACTACAAAACTAATGAAATTTTATTTAGTTTAGAACTGCAATACTATCGCCAGAGACTTTTAAATAGAATTTTAATTAGAATAGTTCTGTACAAAATGTTTAGTACGCAAACACCATCCTATGAGTTAATCGGGCCTTTTATTAATCTTTCGATCGAGCGGTCTCACAGACCGTTTTACAGTAGTTGTGACAATTTCTGCTAAGTAGTTAAAAGGTCTCGATTTAAAGCACCGGTATTTAAAAACAAGCAAAAAATGCAAAATTCTGTTCATTTCTGAATCATCTTTTCTTAGAAAAAGGAAAAATACACTTTGTTTCATTCGAGCTATTCTTTAAATGCCGGATACAAATTCGACATTTCGTTGGATATTATGAAATGTCGCTGCTAGCACGTATGCGTAATTGAAAATATAACTACATTATTCAACAAAAATATATACTTACATTATTGGAGAATCAATCTTTAATGTACTCGATTAATTAACAAGCATTCAATCAAGTTCTGCAGTGTAGACTTTGGATAATAATTTAAACAAATGAGATGTGAATGAACCCTGCTGTATCGGCGTACAAATCTTTAATATAGATTAAAGACATTAAAATATTTCACAGCTTCACCAAACTTCTGTGGCTATGCTCAGGAATGTAAATGAATCAAGCTGGTTCAACAACGTCAAAACCTCACTCGACAGAAAATGGTAGACATGGGAAAAAAAATGAGCCCGAAGACGGAGGAAAATCAGATTTTACTGCCGCCATCTGTTGAGATATGATAATACAATAGATTAATTTTAACACAGTTATACTAATTCTGTTAAAATTAATCTAGTGTATTTAAGCATCCAGCGATTTCTGGAGTTCCATTACCTGTGATTTATTCTGTTGAGCTGAACCAGGTTTCAGACCAGATGCTATAATCATTAAGGTTAGCTGGGTGAAAAAGCTCCACCAGATTTGTCCCGGATAGCTCAGATGGCAGAGCACTGGCGGCTTCAGCCAGGAGATCCCTGGTTCGAATCCTGGTCCGGACATTTTTCGCCCAATTGGAAATTTACATCTAATATGATAATACAAGTCTTACAAAATACCTTGTCGCCATCTATACGTAAAAATTGCAATGAACTACCTAACTCAAAATTAAATGTTTCTTAGGATATTTAACCCTTTATGTCCCAAATTATGAATTCATGAAAATTTCATCTTTTAAAGCATTTTTCGTCAATTTTTGAAACTACATTAGAAAATTTACATAATAAATTTTAGAATAATTTTGCCAATTAACACGTTGAGTGCCACGTCAGCCACCTGTGACTGACACTGAACTTTCCGTTTAGGCCACGTCAGTCATCGCTGACTGGCACATATAGATCGCGTAACGTCAATCTTATTTAGTGGCCAAACGGAAAGACACACAAAATAGACTTGTCATGCAACATGTTAAAATTAAATTTATAGGGCTTTTGTGCAATATTTTTAACTCCACTCAAATCTTTTATTTAAAATACTTTTAATATTTTGTAGAATTAGAAAATGTACAAACATTACAATACCCTTGCAATAGAAATATAGAAATACTTCCGAACTCCCCCCCCCTCCCCCCCCCCCCCCCAAAAAAAAAAAAAAACCTTTCAACGTCAAGAAAACTGAAAAGTTGCAAATGAAAAATAATATTTTTTCTTTTAGTGTGTAACCAATAATTCTTTTCGAACAAAATAAAGTAAAGTATCCAACTCATTCAAACCTATAATACCACTGATCGATGGTTAAATGAATTTCATAAAGATATTTTAATGGTACTTTAAAGTACCGTCGGGCCATTAAAGGGTTAACTATCAATTTTATTGAACGTGTTTTAGCTATATGTGTGAGTATATCTTAGCGGAATATTATAGGACACATTATCATGACATACTTCAATCTTCTCAATAAAATTTCTTTTGATTCTCTCATTAAATCCTTATGTGTGTCATTACCTGTAAAAATAAGGTACTCTCAAAACGAACATAGCAATTATAATTATTGAGATAAAATCTTGACAATACTGTAGAGAATTTTCGATGTTTTATACCATTACGGTGCTCTTTTGACCTTTACACAAACTTCCTCTTAGTCATACCTGTATAATATTCCCTACTATTGCCCTCAGGGCTTAATTTGTAACAAAAAGTACTGGAGCCCTAATATTCTACGGTACCGGTACTAGCAACTGTACCGTTCCCCCTCCCCTGTCAATCTGCATATTTATATTTCGTAAATTATTTCCAAAATTAAAAGTATTTTTTTAAAGCAAATTTTAAATATCTATCAGCATAATTCTTAGCTGTCAACTGTTCCAAATTTTATTTATAACACTTCCTGAATCTTTGCCTAATTTTAATGTTAATTGCAGAATTCTGCTATTAAATATGGCAAGGATTATGATTCGGAAATAGTGTTAACACAAAAAATGGATAGTTCGCAGCTATGCATTTTTATGGAAAATGTATAAAATTTACCGAAATTAATGTGCATGAAGAGTGGAACAATGTTTTTCAATTTCCTATGAAAGGTACTTTAACCGATTAATTCCGCATTAATAACCATTTGTGGCAAATCCCTGAAAATTAGATTAATGTTAAAAAATTCACGCCGTTATCGGAAAGATTCGATGCTGTTATAGAAAAAGAGGAAACACTGATCGAGTGCTTTCTATTAGGATAAAAATACATGGCAATTATATCCACTTACAAATGAAAGTGACTTCGTAAATGTGCAAAGCAAATGTGCATGGACAGCGTTATAATTATTGAGATAAAATCTTGACAGAACTGCCGAGAATTTTTGATGTTTTATGTCATTACGATGCTCTTTTAGCCTTTCCACAAATTTCCTCTTAGTCATACCTATACAGGGTTTCCCAGAAGTAATGGGACAAACTTTAAGGGGAGGAAGGGGACATCACAAGGATTCAGATTTGCATAGCAACCCAGGGTCGGAAACTTTCCTGTCGCGGTAGTGACGACAAAAAACACAAGAAAGAAAGGACACGAACAGGGAGAGAAAACATGTTTATTATTCTTAGTACTGCAAAAATGCCGGGACAATGCTGGAAAGTGTTTAGGAACTTGTTGCACGCATCGTGGCAGCTGCTGAGGAAGTTCGGGGCATTCCCAGTATTTCCGAGAACATTAGATCTTCCATACGCCGGAGATGCGCTTCCATGCATCACGGCCGGGGTCGTAATTTCGAACACCTACTTTGATGACGATCGTTGTCCCTTTAATGTACTTTCTTCAAATTTTTTTGATGTACTAAGGATAATAAACATGTTTTCTCCTCTTATTCGTATCCTGTCTTTCGTGTCGTCACTACAGCGCCAGGAAAGAGTTTCTGGCCCTGGGTTGCTATGCAAATCTGAATCCTTGTGATGTGCCCTACCTCTCGTTAAAGTTCGTCCCATTACTTCTGGGACACCCTGTATAATGTTCCTATTGTCCTCACTTGTAGTAGGTATTTCATGTATGCCAGTTCGAAATCAGAGTGGGGTCCAGATGCTTGACGAATAAATCCATTAAACTGGGGCTGAGGGGGGCGGGGTAACTATGAGAGTTTGTATTAAGAGGGTCTCGGGACTCTTAAAATTAGAAAACAAATTTTAAAAAGCCCATTTTCAACATTTAATATCTCAAAAGGTATATGATCTTAAATCACAATTTTTATTGGGATGTAAGTATGTTCTTTCATTTCATGTATTTAAAAAATTACAAGATGCAGAACTAATATTTACAGGGAGCTCCAAACTGTCAGGCATTTGTCGAACAGAAAATGGGTATAACATCTTACGCGTAGGTTTACAAAATAAATTTTGGAATTAGAATAAAAGTATTTTGTGCCGAATTGTACTTCAGATTCTAATAATTACTCTCCGAACTAAGTTTGTATTCGAATCATTTTAATATTTTTAATACAAAGTTCTATTGAGCCAATACAAAATTTTGAAAATTTCAACAACATAATCATCTAATATATATATATATTTTTTTTAACAATAAAAAAGAAATTTTAGATTTAGTTTATAAAGACTAACATGAAACATATGGTTTGAAAATTTCACGAGAAAATATTCAGAAGTTTGAGATATCCTGCGCGTTAGGCCCCAAAACGTCACTTGGAGAAAAATGACTTCAAAGTTTCGGAAACGCCGCTTCCGCTATTGAGTGCGTGTAATTCTACCGTAACTTCGGTTCTAATGCGAATTTCAAGGAAACAATTAGTACATCCAAATGTTCAGAAAAGATTGGAGTTGAACATCTAAAAAAAGTAAAATTTCGAAAATTTTGAAGGGTTAAGGGTCCCGAGACACTAAGATTAATTTAAAATTTTCTGAGTCTTTCAAACATAATATGAACATGCCGAAACGTCCAAAAAACTCTCGTGGGGAAATCCACATCTCTATGTTGAACCAAAGGACTGTCAAACTTCATAATGATTCTAGTATTTTTCTACCTAACAGGGAAACCACGATCAAAAGCAATCCCCTCATGAAATCACGTTCGTTATGCAATTGAGTAGAAGAACAAACCAAAAAGGTGCCTTTTATAAAAGAATTGAAGGCGGTGATATGATAAATGGGAAGAGACGCCTTAACCCTTTATCTACTGACAATACTTATAAGTACCATTAAAATAACTTGCTATAAAATTCATTTAATAATAAATAAAATTCATTTATTCATTTTAAAATTCATTAGTAGTAATACAGTTTAGAATGAGTTATAGCTACGTTACTTTATCTTGTTCCAAAAGCATTATGGGTTACACAAAACGAAAACATTTTTAAAAGGATTTCTTTTGCCTTTGCATCTTTTCAGCTTTTTTGGCGTTGGTGGGGGGTGGGATTTTTCGATTCGAAACTACTTCTATATTGCGAGAACATTCTATTTGTACACGTCCTAATTCTACAAAATAGCAAGAAAAATATTTAAAATAAAAGATTTGAGTGGGATTATCAATATGGCACAAAATCTCTATAAATTCAAATTTAATTAATCCTTCAAAAATTTATTAACTGATCATCTAAATCTTCTAATGTAGTTCAAAAAATTCACAAAAAATGCTTTAGAAGATAAAATTTTCATGAATTCATAATTCAGTACATAAAGGGTTAAACGGGATAACTGAGTGGGCCAATCACGGATGTTTCTTTGTAATGAGCCCATTAAAAAAATGATAAAGATGAATTTTTTCTCCATTTCTAAAGTAAATTTTATATTATTATCCCTTCCGTTAATTGCTGAGAGGAAGTAATAACTCCGGACGACCCTGTTTCCATAAAATAAAAATGTCAACATACCTTAAAGGGAATCAAATTCTCCAAAGCTTAAATTCTGCTAAGAGGCCCATCGGGGACTACCATTAACGTATATTTTGACTACATAAAAAACTTATTAAAAACGAAGACCCGAAACAGAGACCTAAAGGCAATCGAGTTGCTTATAAATTTTGGATAACTTAAAAGTATGATTCAGAACGGGCGAAATCCAAACAGACAACATAGCCGACTCGCACTATTTCACTTGACTACTTTTCCGTTGCCGGTTGCCAGGTATAGAAGTTTCTTGTATGCAGCTGATCTCGCGCATACAGTTTTTTTTTTTTTCAGTTTTAGTTTAGTAACATTTTTTTATGGTTTAAAATAATGTTGAAGTACAATTTAAATATATATAAATATCGCTTGTATCTATTACGGAATATCAAAGCATTTGCAATAACCTGAATATGGAATGTTTTAAGCACGTTCCTATAAAGTCGGGGGAAAAAGGAAACACCCCTTACTACAGCGGTAGAATAAATAGTGTGGAAATCTGCTAATCGAACAGCGGTAAAAAGTTGTATCCCTTAAATGTGCAATGATACTGAAATCCAGAAAGCTGATATCAGCGATATATTTTCAAATTTCAATGTTAACATCGTATTATAACAGCGCCTATCACTGTTAAAAATCTGCAGCTTTAGCTGCATAGTCACTCCGCTGCTTTTATAGTAAACGGTTACTTCACTCTATTATGGAGCATTCTCATGTGTCAAAATAGTGATATCGAGATGAACGAGATAGACAGGCTACCGCTACAGCGCAGCGTTTAGAATACCTAGTGTGGAAATATGCTATCCAAATAGTGCTAAAATTTTTTATCCCTTAAATGTGCGACGATACTGCTAAAATGCCAAGTGTCGATCGTATTACTAGTTCGGATTTTCGTATTACTAGTATTACATTTTATAGACTAGCAATACCTTGCAGTTGTAGAAAATATCCTGCAGATGTCGCTGCGATCTGCATATTGCAGCAGCATTGTTGCATATTTAAGGGGTACAATATTTTAGCACTTTTTTAAGTATTACAGAGATAGCCGATTTCCACACTGTGTATTATAGTGGATATACTACCGCGGTAGGTCCGATTTTTCTTTTTTTACAGATCGCTGGAGTCACGTGATGCTCTTTTCGCGCACATTCATTGGTGCATTCGAGCATCACTTGACTCCAGCGGTCTGTAAAAAAAGAAAAATCGGACCCACCGCGGTAGCCTGTCTTTCTCGTTAGCCTCGGTGATATTCTATAAAAGCGGTGGAGTGACTCTGCAGCCGATTTTTAACAGCGTAGACCCAATCGTTTTGGAGTTTTGGACAATAGGCTGCAGATGTCTCTGTGATCGATTCTTTGGATTCCGGCATCGTTTGACATTTAAGGGATCCAATATTTTAGCATTTTTTAAGTATTACTGGGAGAGCCGATTTCCTCACTCTATATTCTAGTCGCTATACCCCAACTATCTCTGCAACTAATTATAATAGAAGAAAGTGACTGGTACCAAACGATTGGAAATAAAGTCTACTTTTAAATGATGTCTATATTTGCTTAGGGGGCATCTACCTATCAAAACGATCGAAAACTTTTTTCTATAGTAATACCCAAGTTTGACACCCTAAGTATAACGACTAGAATACCCAGTGTGGAAATCGGCTATCCCTGTAATACTTAAAAAAACGCTAAAATATTGTATCCCTTAAATGTGAAATGATGTTTCTGCAATATGCAGATCGCAGCGGCATCTGCAGGATATTTTCTACAACTGCAAGATATTGCTAGTCTATACAATGTAATACGAAAATGCGATCGACACTTGGGAATTTAGCAGTATCGTCGCATATTTAAGGGATACAAATTTTTAGCACTATTTGGATAGCATATTTCCACACTAATGGTGTTATTACACGAGAAGTCAAAGTCGCTTGGATCCCAGGCGTCTCCATGTTAATGCTATGGAGCCAGGGGAGTCGCTTGGAGCGCGAGCGACTCTCTTGTTCGGGGCGTCTTTGACGCCTGAGAGCGAAGCGACTCGCCAGTAACAGCCAATCAAATGCTTGGAAATCTGATAATAGAAAAGCCTTTTCCGGAACAGCCAATGAAATGCTTGGAAAAGACGAGCCGTGAGGCGGCTGTTGTCGCTAGACGCCTGGGATTCCAAGCGTCTTTGAGTCCTCGTGTAATAACACCATAAGTATTCTAGACGCTGTACCCTAAGAAAATTCTGCACCCTTCCATTAGCCTAAAAACAAATTTTCATGATTTTCACACGATCCGTTTTAAAGGAACTAGTTACTTTAAAATGAGTCTATTTGAGGGCTGTGTCCAAGTTAAAGTTCGGTACTCGTTGGTTGAAACGCTATGAATGTTAAAACCATAGAGAAGAGATAGGAGTGGAGAGTGCTTTGGTAATCCTAAAGTGGAACCAACATAATAGTCACGTGTTTATAATAGTCACGTGACTTTTACTGCCAATGGCTAGCATATGTTTGCGAAAGGAAAATAAACAAATTACCGTATCGTAAAATTAAAGTGAGAATCTTCTTTTACTAATTTAAAACAGATTTTAAGTTGCTTTGTTTTACTTCGTTTATGTTTTTGCACTACTTCACATACATAATGTGGATGCTGAGTATTTTTATGTATTTTTTTTTCACGACCGGCAACAATTTTTAAATTGCCAAGCAAGCGATAACGAGCGAAATCTGGAAACCTTTACATGAGTAGGACCGGTCATGTTGATGCCGCTTTTCAACGGAATTCTCTACGGAAAGCACACTCCACCCCTGTATCCTGTCTATGGTTAAAACGCAGAATTACTATGTCACTTCTGCTAAGGGGCCGCTGCACTGAAACTCCCCGATCGCGAAATCTCATGTTAGCCTATGGGAAAACTTTGAAGCGCGATTGCTCATTACCTAATATAGTTATTAAAATACCGATTTCATCATCAGAAAGTAGACGTCAGATGCCGATGGTGTGCGTTTTTAAAAATTGTCTATTTAAATTTTAATTATGCTTAAGAAGATGATAAAATTTCATCAAATGCAAATTTCAAATTTTATGGGAATTTTTTATGTACTTAAAATTTACGAAGATAATTTTTAAAAACGCACACCATCGTCATCGGACGTCTACCTTTTGATGATGAAATCGGTATTTTGATAACTATACTAAGTAATGAGCAATCGCGCTTCAAAATTTTCCCATAGGCTAACATGGGGTTTCGCGATCGGGGAGTTTCAGTGCAGCGGAGCCTTAATGTATTATTTCCTGCCCTTTCACTCGCTCAATGTGTTTAGACTGTTGCCAGCCTAAATGTTTCAATAAAATTAGTAAAATATATATTTTTTTCAAATGATGTTTTTCTGAACTTTCTTAAACCATCATTTTGCCTTTCTTAAATCATCGTTCTAAAGTGACTTGGAAGAAAAATTCGAAATTGAGAATTCGCATCCAGCAGGTCATAATAAACGTATATCTATCCAAAAAATGGTAGGTTACCATTCCTATTTTTTCCGAATATTCATTTCATTATTCATATTATATATATTTTTTTAATTACAAATGCAATGTATTTACGCTTGAGATTTTTAGTATTATAACTACACAATAAAGGATCCCATTAGGATTATAATTTCAGGAGATATTAATACAAATATGAAAATACAATTTAACTTTAGAATGCACTCCATTTTGAATGTTTGTCATTCAAAAACTGATCATCCAAATGATTTGAAATTTAGATATCCATGCTTGTACAGAAGATAGATTTCAAATATCTTTGTAAAGATGAGTGTTGCTATTGCAAAAAACTAAATCAGGGTTTGTTTTGAAATGTAGATACCCCCCTAAGCAAATTTTAAAGGCATCCTTTAAAAGTAGACTTTATTTCCAATCGCCTGATACCAGTCACTGCAGAGTTAATAGGGGGTGTTTAGATTTTTTTTTTTCCACGGCTGTGCGTCATTCAGTAAGATAACTAAATTTTAATGTAAATTTAACTTCGCTTAGGTTTCAGCATTTAGTAATTCAAATCATAAAACAAAAACCTGTTCTATCGCCGAGGATAACGAGAACAATCCTTTCCCTGTTATTGCAATTTATTCTACCTGGCCGCCCTTTTCGACCCGTTTTTGATCTCCTTAAAATGGATATTTGGGGAAGCCTCCTAAGCATTGTATCATGTTACTTTTAGTCATAATTTTATTTACTTGGACTCCTTTAAATATAATTAATAGAATCTTTTAAGCTAATATTACCTTTTGTTGCATTAAAATATCTCTATTTGTTGATTTTCTGCAAGCAAGTAAACCCTATTGGTTTACAATGGAAGTCTATGGAAATTTGGCAAGATATTAGAGATACCGCCAAGTTGGCGATCCTTTTTAGCGACTCATTTTGGTCACCAAATTTGGCGAAATATCGCCGAGTTGGCGACAGAACATACTCCCCCTATGGTAACCTCTCTTATAGGCATGGAGATTCATTATATGCTGTTCAATAACCAATGAAATGCGTTTCATTCGGGCGTTGCCATTAAACAATTAATAAATAACCGCAATTTCTGTGTCACTTACGATAGTGTTATATATAGATTTTGAAATATTGCAAATCCTTACATCGTAGAATAGGGCAACTCTCTTTGCGGTGCAAGTCCAGAAAAAGATATTTTTATTTTGATGCAACACGTCTGTATATAGAAAATATTTAGAAATATGTTTTGGTACATATATAGCAGAAATTATAATGCTACTTTTCATTGCGTTGTCGGTCAAGTTGCCGGAGGTGTAGATAACAGAAATGGGTGTTGAAAACGATTTTAACCCTTAACTGCTGTGGCAAAAATTTTCACATAACTGTTATGATCGCTCGATCAAAAGATGAATAAAAAGCTCCATTAGCTCATGTAATACTGTTTCTGCACTAAACTTTTTCTGTAGGGCTGTTATAATTAAAATTCAACCATTCAAAAGTATTTCGCGATAGTACTAAAGCCTCAAACGAAACGGAATTTCAATAGTATCGAAAGTTAAATTTGAAATAACAAGTTAAACTGTAAAAACTGAAAAAAGCAGCGCTCTGGGACACCGCTTACATCAGTTAAGGGCCAATTTATGCATCCACTGACATAAGCCCGACAGAGGTGGTTAGTTAAAAATATAAATATCCATAAAGAAAAATAATTGATATAATTTTGACCCTACCAAAAATTTAAGTACCGTTATAACCGTATTTTTTAACCATTTGGAAAAATGGTTATTGTCCTCTGTCAGGGTAGGAAATCAAAAACATATTTGAAGCGTAGAAGCAGGACGTTTCGGTCCCGCCGTTTCGGTCTCAGACAGTTCGGTCCCGAGACATTTCGTTCCCGAGTCATTTCGGTCCCTAGCCATTTCGGTCCGTTGCCATTTCGGTCCCTTATCCAGCAAGCTGAAATTTTGTGCACTTGAAATAGGTGACATAATTTTATATGGGGGCATTGTAGAGTTTATAAAGGCCTTAAAATTTTAGTAACAGCTCACACAAATTTCGTATGGTAATCATTTTAAAAAGCAAGGTGTGGGATTGACATTTTAGTGTATTATAAGTAAATGTCCTGATAAATTAAAACATTTATAACTCGATCTAATCGCAAAACACTCATATTTTGTATGGTAAACGTAATCTTTATAAAAGGAGGGACATTATCGGATTTTTTAACTTAACCTTCGAAATTTTAGTATAACCAGAATATAAGGGCCCGAAAACCGCTAACACTTATAACTCGAATCCAAATTGTAGCACCCTGTGCAAATTTCATATGGTAGAAGTAACCGTTTTCAGAAGTGGTGGAAGGTGGAGTTCTGTGGATTCTTTATAGAAGCTCCTCATATTTTAGTTTACCATAAATATAAAGTTCAGACAAATTAAAAACATTTATAAGTCGAGCTTTAATTTTCATATGGAAATGTTCCATAAACTGCACATATTCAATTGTATATATTTGGACACTATGTAATTAATAATTAAAAAAAACTGCAAATATTTTTACAAATCTTTATTTCATCCTATTACTTAACGGCTCATCAATTTTATAGGTATTGCATTTTACATATTTTTAAAAAGGGGGTTCTTAACATGAAATTGTGATAAAGACACATTATTTTTTAAATTCTGCATCGGAAAAGACTACAACTCTTTATTTTATTTTAATAATTATTTTAATTTACTATTTAAAAAAAGCTACTTAAAAGTTTGCATTAATCTTTTACATGTAACAATAATATCAACGCTATTTTTACCGGTGTCGAATGACACCTTTAAAAAGATTTCGATTTAAGGTTTTTCATTTGTAATTTTTAAATTGCAACAATTATAAATCCTTTTTAATAAATTTAAGACTTTTTATGCTTATTATATTCAAAGACTAAGACAAAAATAAAAAATAAAAATTTTAAAAAGGTGTCACTTGACACCACTAGAAATAGTGTTAAAGAAATGACTTTTCTGTAAAGTTTGGACACAAAGGTTAAAATTCCTAAAAATCATAAAATAATCTTTTCGTATTTAAAATTTATTCTGTATTTCAAAATAAAATTAAGAGAGCCTACATGTTTTAATATGACAAATAAAAAATAAAATAAAATAAAATAAAAATAAAACATAGAATCGCAAAGCAGCAATGCATACTAACAGACTTATTTAATATATGATTTGTGAATGAAACTAACTTTCTTTTTTATATAAAAAATAATACCGTACGATTTTTATATTCCACGATTAGGGTAAGATTAAAAAATTCGTCAATTGAACTTATTTTATGCTTATTTAAACATATCAGAAAATTTGTTTGAAATAGTATTACAGCTGTAAGTACACGTGGGGGTATGCTTTGATCACCTTTTTTGTTTAATAATAGCTAAATTCCGAAGTGAAAAATATGTGTGCAATTGTAAAGTGAATATTAACAAATGCCTTGAAATTATCAAAAAGCTGATTTTCTGAATGCCTCACGTGTCCGTAAAACGAACTAATGGTCATTTCCAGATAGCATTTTTAATTTTCAGAATATATGCAGTAGTCTTGCTTTGAAAACCTGCAAAGTTGCACTAAGCTCAGCATGACAAGACAGAAAGTTCATAACAAGACTTCAGCGAGATAACGCAAGCGCCGAAGTCACCATGCTTTGAACTTGCAGGTAACTTGTCGCACAAGTTATTTCATGCTGTATCAGATTTATTGCAAATTAACGGCAAACACCTAATCAAAAATACTGCAAACTTACTACAAAGTAGTAATCTTTCCCAGGCCCACTATCTGTATACAACTGTTACACTATAAGTTTAACCCTCCGGAAGGGTCCATAGACCTGATCACGAAATTCTATAATGGAAGGCGAAAATCACAGTCAGGTGAAATCCAGACACCTCATTGGTCATTGAGTTGCGTCCTTTTCAGAGAGCAATCTCTTAGCGATAGGGGAAATGTCGCGCATCCTTCTTCCGCGAAAAATTCCTGTCGGCAATTTTGAAGCGATTGTCATATCATGTTTTCATTTAAAATAAATAATCGAAATTAACTCAAGATATTTTGCTGACTTTTCATAAAATATGAGTGAAAGATTTTGATTTTAAGCTGTCATGAATTTTAAATGTATGGTAACAAGTACTTTTTAAGTTAATAAAATTAAAAAATGAAATTTGCTTTCTTTTTTTTCCCTTGTGTTGCTTTTAAAATCAAAAATAAGACGAAAATTCCCGCATTGATCTAGAAAAGTGTATTAACTACATTAAAAATATTTTTTTTTTAAATGATGTTAGATTTTAAACCAATTTTAAACACTAAGAATAAACAGAACAAAAATATTACATAAACTTTTTGTAAAATTATATGGAATAAGTTTTTTTGTTTACGCGAAGCTGTCCTTTAAAAATAAAAGTTTAACAATATATAAGAAAATTTTTTAAGAAAGTTTAATTTAACCTTTTTTTTTAAATCCAGTATTTATTTAGATGTAGTCTAATAAAAGGTAATGTTAATTTTTACTAATCTGATTTAAATAAATAAATCGTTACGCCATCTCATAGCATAGCAGATTTCTCATCATGAATCTGATGGTATTTGTATAAAGATTATATTTTCCAAACAATCTTAAGGCATATAAGAGGCACAGTTGAAAGCCAAGACTCCCTCTAAATATTTGAAAAGAAAAAGTAAGATTAAAAAAATAAAAGCATGCAGAGATTATATAAATATTAAAACTCTTTGTAATTGGGATATAACTGGTTATTGCACGATTGCAATTTTCATTATATTATAATTTGGTTTTAATTCATTTTTTTTAATATTATACTTCTTTATAAGAGTAAGTGTAATCTTATTTTAGCTTACCCTTTTTTTTTCACTAACACTGCTTATCATAACCACTGATTTTATAAGTTTTCTATTGTCTTTCAGTTTCCTAAGTTAATAATATTAAACAATAAGAATAAGAGTTTAAAAAAGAAATGCCAGTAACCAAGTTTTTTTTTTTTTTTTTTTTTTTTTTTTTTTTTACTTGGTTCTAGTGTATAAGGATGAAATTTTGAAATCAATCTTTACCTCGCTTCCCGATAAGCTAAGGTTATAAAAATTCTGCACACAGGTATGTTTCCGACAATCACTTTATATAACACTTTAATATTTTGAGAATTTAATTGTAAATTAATTTCTTTCCCTAAACTGAGTTCAGATAATAAAGTGCTAAATATCCTTTACAGTTATAACTGTACATACGAATTACAACAATGAAATTACGTGCAAATCATGCACGCTAAAATATGCCAATTAACTGTGAAACTACAAGAATGGAATATTTTAAATATTAAAATGTAATAATAAAAAATAAAGAGTGTAATATATATATTTTTAAATAAACTTTTATCTATAATTATGTAAATAATTGATTAATTTATGATTGTATATTTTAAAAACAATTTGGAAATTCTCAATAGATTCTTTAAAATATTATTTTTTTTTTCCTGTTGCATATGTTAAAAAAGAAAGTGAGCACAAATTAGGATGTTTTAAATAAATTCATTAGTTCTATATTAAATTCTGTATTTTTCAATTTATTTAAACAATTTTTAAAAATAATTTTGTTGTATTTACGCTGATATTTAAAAAATAAATTTGTATATAATTTATGCTAACTTAAAGTCTAGAAAAAGTTTTTTTTTTTTTTTCTGGCGATAGTTTTGTTGACTTTTTCTAGGGTAATATTTGATCTTTTGTGATTTTATGATTTAAATGGGGAGGAGGGGGGGGGAAACATTTAGCACAATTTTTACTATACGAAATTTATAATCAATTTTTAAATGATAAGGCAAGGTTTCTCAAAAAAAAAAAAAAATTTTATTGAAGAATATTTGTCATATCATTTAAAAATCGTTGCAACTTATACTCTAAGCTTTCCACTCTCATTTTATAAAACGTCATCAAAATATCATAATTGAGTTAATTTCCATAGTAAATAAGAGCAGAAAGTAGCACTTTCCCCTCACTCCGTTTCAAATAGAGAAACATGTTGGTCATATCCTACCCTACCGCCAAGGGATTGCTCTCTTAAAACTACGCGACCTCAGAAACAATACGGCGGCTGGATTTCACCTGACTGCGATTTTTGCATTCCATTTTAAAATTTCGTGACCTACCTGATCAGGTCTGTTGATGCGAACACACCGTCAGAAGGTGCATGCATCGTTTTCATCAACATAAACAAGGTTATATTTGCATTTTACACTCCGAGCCTTTTTAGGTGCGTTCGTAATTATATAAATACGTAGCACCTATAGTCGTCGTTCAGTCCGTCCGTCCGTCTGTCTGTCTGTCCGCATATAACAGAGCAAAAACTACACAACCGAATGGTCTGAAATTTTTAATGTATGATTGTTGCAAAATTTTGTCGAGCCATTTCAAATTTTATGAAAATCGGATGCATAGTTTAATTACAGGGACAGTCAAAAGTTTTTCTTTACATTACGGCCAATGGGAAAAATTATTGCAAATGCATTTTAATGATGTTACAGCCTTCCAAATGGTCTGAAATTTTAAATATATAATTGTTTCAAAATTTTGTCGAGCCATTTGAAATTTTAGGAAAATCGGATGCATAATTTAATGACAGGGACAGTCAAAAGTTTTCCGTTACATTACGGGGAATGGGAAAAAAAATATTGCAAGTGCGTTTTAATGAGGTTACAGCCTTCCGAATGGTCTGAAAATTTAAATATATAATTATTGCAAAATTTTGTCGAGCCATTTGAAATTTTATGAAAATCGGATGCATAGTTTCATTACAGGGACAGTCAAAAGTTTTTCTTTACATTACGGCCAATGGGAAAAAAATATTGCAAGTGCGTTTTAATGATGTTACAGCCTTTCGAATGGTCTGAAAATTTAAATATATAATTATTGCAAAATTTTGTCGAGCCATTTGAAATTTTATGAAAATCGGATGCATAGTTTCATTACAGGGACAGTCAAAAGTTTTTCTTTACATTACGGCCAATGGGAAAAAAATATTGCAAGTTCGTTTTAATGATGTTACAGCCTTCCGAATGGTCTAAAAATTTAAATATATAATTATTGCAAAATTTTGTCGAGCCATTTGAAATTTTATGAACATCGGATGCATAGTTTCATTACAGGGACAGTCAAAAGTTTTTCTTTACATTACGGCCAATGGGAAAAAAATATTGCAAGTGCGTTTTAATGATGTTACAGCCTTCCGAATGGTCTGAAAATTTAAATATATAATTATTGCAAAATTTTGTCGAGCCATTTGAAATTTTATGAACATCGGATGCATAGTTTCATTACAGGGACAGTCAAAAGTTTTTCTTTACATTACGGCCAATGGGAAAAAAATATTGCAAGTGCGTTTTAATGATGTTACAGCCTTCCGAATGGTCTGAAAATTTAAATATATAATTATTGCAAAATTTTGTCGAGCCATTTCAAATTTTATGAAAATCGGATGCATAGTTTAATTACAGGGACAGTCAAAAGTTTTTCTTTACATTACGGCCAATGGGAAAAAAATATTGCAAGTTCGTTTTAATGATGTTACAGCCTTCCGAATGGTCTGAAAATTTAAATATATAATTATTGCAAAATTTTGTCGAGCCATTTCAAATTTTATGAAAATCGGATGTATAGTTTAATGACAGGGATAGTCAAAAGTTTTCCGTTGCATTACGGGGAATGGGAAAAAAATTATTGGAAGTGCATTTTAATGTTGTTATAGACTATGCACTTATGAAATTAAAAAAAATATATATTGAGTACAATATGGGGTACAAAAAATAATTATAAAACTAGTTATAGTACGAACGCACCTCATTTACCACGTTTGACGAGCCATTTCCGACTTGTTTGGTATTTGGTAAGTATACCCAAGCAGCACATAATCCCTGACGGAACTTCCGCCGAATGTCCTGATCTGACTATTATTCGTCCGGGCGACCTCAGTCCCTGAGATCCGCAGTAAAGGTTTTTTGGCCGCTCGGCAAACGGACTGAGGTTCATAGGATCCTGACATGCTGTGCGTAGGTTTTCAACATACTGCCGACCTCTTTGTGACTACCGAGTCCAGTCCAGGCAGTTTTCTTGTTATTTTTCTACCCCCCCCCCCCCCTCTCAGTTTTGCTGCTCTCTTGTTCTTGCTGTTTACTAGCGGTGAAAACCCTACCCTTTAAAAGATATGTAAAAATTAATAATTTATAAAAGATTTCTCTTCAAGTAAAATCTATGACTGATAATCTATGAATTTGAAATTATTTTTTAAATAAAATATACACCTAAAAGTGATTTTTCTCGTAATATAAATTGCTTAGCAAATTTTCTACCCAAATTAGTAAATCTTCATCTAAAAAAATAAATGACAGCCCGACAAATGTTGCAAACGATGTCTTGATATTAGAAGAAATTTCATGTACTGATTTTTAGGAATTATGAATACTCATTCATATTTTAAAAATATTTTGATAAATAAGAGCAGAATGAAATACACTGTTGTACTCTTACCTTAAATAATTGGGTATAAAGACTAGATTATTTTGGACGATTTTAGATAAATAAATTTAAAATAAAGTATGTTAGATAATAGCTAAAATTTTTAATATTAAAACAATTATTTGCGCCAAATTCGTTTTTAAAGAAAGATTAAAAATGATTAAAATAACAAATTTGACATAGCACATTTAAGAAACATGCCTAAAGATTTTTTTTATTATCATTAAAATATTTTATAACATTAAAAATATAGTCAGGTTTAAACTAATAATAAACTAAAATATTTCACGTTTTCTGGAATGTAATAAATTTATAAAAGAAAGCAATATCTTATTTTAATTTCTGAAATGCATCGACATTTGTTAATAATAAGTAGAGTTTCCATAAATGACAAAAAAAAAAAAAAAAATTTAATTCTCATTTTTTAGGTTTCTCCTTTTTCCTCCAGCCCCCCCCCCCCCCTTATTACAGTTTTGCGAGGTAAAAAGTATTCAGTATTTGTATACCAGTTGTATTCAGTATATCTGTTCATTCAAGGGGGTTCTTACGGAAATATTTCCAGTTTTTCTGTTTTACCATATTCTAACTCAAAGAAAAAAACGCAAATTTTTATTTAATGTTTAAATTTTATTATCTGATATTCCTTATTTTTAATTTATTCATTTTAATAACAAAAACAATCTAGTCTTTCCAAAATATATATATAATTCATTTTTTTTTTTTTTTTTAAACTAATTCTTAAGTAAGAATAACTATTCGTAATTCCATATATCGAACGACCGTTTATTTTTAAAAGATGAAAAGTTACTAATTTCTGAAGAAAATGCTAAGAAATTTATACTCACTCACTTCACATAACTTCTTCGCATGGCACTGTCCTTTCTCCGACTGATTTAAAATGACCTTGCTTAACTTTGAGGAGTTGGGTAAGGTGGGAGACAAAAGACCTTGAAATGGGGTAGGAAGTCGTGTGATTCGTAAATTGACTGAAACTGCAGGGGATATTGGTGAGGGGCACAAATTGTCGAGGATTAGTCGGATAATAAATTCGACCGATGTGTTATTTTTGGAGTAAAAAGGATCAAGCCAAATCGATAGGTTATTTCGATTTCCTGCCGATTGGACTACTTTAAAAGAGTATGATCTATTGACATCATAATAATGTCAGTAGATGATTACCGATATTCCACCAATAATTCGGATAAACGGCTCAGTTGATTTCGACATCTTTTGCTGTCTGGGTAGCGTTTAGAAAAAGCGGTGCCAGCCGAATAAAATTTCTATAATTTCTGATTATGTGCTGATTGTCTATTCTCTCAACAGAGCGACTTTTTACTTTCGTGAATTAAAGACAGTCTTTCAATCAGTTTCACAGGAAACTACTCATGCAAGTAGGGGATGGTATACCTCGCGGATAATTTGCTGCGAATTTCTCAATTCAAATTTGTCACGACCAGATAATGTCAGAAAAAAATCAAACTTGCTGCTAATGGTCATGCTATCTGGGTTGCTACTCTTGCGTCTTCCAAAAGATCGTACTCTGTGTTTAAAAGGAGCTCCTGCTCTGAATTTTAATTTGCTGAATTAGATGTAAAGGCCAGTCAATATGACATCATATCGATAAAATTATACTAAAATATTTCAGTTTTATATAGTCTCTAAAGCTCCTGACGTCATTGGCAGCTCCTAACAAACCGTTCCTGTGCATTTCCTGAGCTTTTTTCCGGGGGGTAACTCCTTCCCACTATGGAAAACTTTTCCAGAAATTGGTTGTTTGTCTGAAACAATTCTACCGTGTGCGATGATATTTTTGCAGTCCATATGAGAATGAAACCATTCCTTCAAAAATAACATCAGAAATATTCATCCCTTCCGAGATTAAAGCGTCATTTAAGCAGTTGTTTCAGAATTCCTGAGTTTCATTAAATATTCATTTTAATTAATTGGAAATTGCGTAATTTTCAGAAATATTTTATTTTGTGTATACCAAGGATCTTTAACCCCTTAATTCTCGCTCCCGTCATATTCTCGGGCTGTGTCTTTTACTCAAATTGTTTGATTCCCACCAGTTTTATAAAATAGTGTAATTGGGTATATTTTGGTAGAGTTTTTACTGTCATTAAATAAGGTGAATATTTCTTTTTCATAAAAGTGGTGCCAATCAGCAATTTGAATTATTCAACCGTAATTTAATTCGAGCGTTAAGGGGTTAAATAAATAGCAAGAGTCCAGTCTATTTATGTGTAGGAATAAGGATCAAGAATATGACGTCATCACTCACAAAATATTTTACTTCATGGATGAAAATGCATCTTTTGAATTCCGAATGACGTCATTATCTTAATTGGAAACATTTCGTTTTCCATATTGCTTACTATGAAGGATTATTCACTGTCATTTTATTTACACAGATTACTTATTATTATTTCTCAATAAATAATCTGTGTTCTGCTCTTACGCGATTAGTGAATAATTAAACGGAGTCGTTTTAACATGTTTACATTTTATGAAAACCTTGAAATTTTTCTTTTAAATATGAGGCGAGTTTAAGTAGTGAAATCACGCTACTGATTAGTTGAATGTAATAAGGCAAATTAACTGTGTTACTGAGATTTTTCCCAACCGGCAAGCTACAAATTAATCCCTATTTTAGCGTTACGCAAGAGAAATATATATATATAGATTTGTTATTGTTATTTTATGTAAGAATGTATTATTTTAAAATTAATGATTGGCTTGGGCTACTTAAAACATTTTATAAATTTAAAATTCTCTGTCTTGTTAAAAATATGATGAAAAAATTTCTTACTATCCCTTCATCTTCTCAGAAATGGTATTCTGGGTTTGAGAAAAATGTATTGAATAATTAAATAGGAGGAAAAATAATAAAAATATATTAAATTGTTACGAAAACTTGTGTCCATAAACTTGTAGATATATTTAGTTTTCCATTTATGAAGCTATTTAGCATACGACAATATTGATCTCGAATTATAAAATGAACCACATTAAAATAATTTCTATTTCCCAAAAGTCTAATTTTCAGCAAGAAAAAGGCATCTTCAAAAGTTATCCTTAATGATGCATATATTAAACATAAGAAAAGCAAAATAGAAAATTTATAATAAAAATCTATTGATGATTATAATTAAAACTCACACCAGATTTATTTAAAAATAAAATTTTATTTATAATAAAAGCCTTTAATTTTGAATTCGCCGTATTTATGTAGTTTCTTTCAAAAAATACAGCAGTGTTATGCGACTGCTGTTATATAATAAAACAGAAAACGACTAGAGTCTCTTTCGTGAGCTATTCCCTACGACAGCGATGGATAGCGGTTAAGTCCATTCTAAATGCAGGTGGGAAGGGTAGACAGGAATTCTGCGGTCAGCGCTAAATCGCACAACACTTAGGTATAAACAAACTGAAGGCTCCTCCCACTCTAAAAACGAGTGCCATCTACTGGCGAATCTTCTAAAAATAACATCTAGAAGGGTTTTTAATTAATTTTGTATTTCTTTTTTCTTCTTAACAACGAATAAAAAATATTCTTCATTGTATTCTTAAAATAATAATAACAATAAAAATTATAATATGTTCTTTCTGTGACAAAAATAATAATAATAATAAATAAATAAATAAAAAGAGAGGTTGAGGGGATATATTTTAATTCCAAATATTTAATTTAAATGCTTTAACATTGAAGTTATATTAAAATATATGTATGTATCTTGACTTAGGACTATTATCTGTTAATAATAGCATGTTTTATTTATTTGTTATTTATTTCTTTTATTTTTTTACTTTAAAGAATTTTTTTTTTTTTTTTTTTTTTCAGATTTACTAGTAAATTGAAAAATTTATGGCTAATAATAGAAAAGTTTTATTTAATTATTATTGTTATTTAAGAATTTAAAGAGGAACTTTTTTTAATTCATAATTTTTGCATCTTGTTAAGAAACAAGAGAAATTTAATTTGCAGAAACCCCTAGGATCTTATTTTTCATAATAATATTTTGAATTTATACTAAATAAAAGAGAAAGGGAGACAAAAAAATAGTAACAATTACTTTTTGTTAATTTTAGTTATCAATTGCTTTCCAATACCTCTAGTTAAATCTTACTTAAATAAATAATAAATTTTTATAAATAAAAAAGACAAATTTATACAAAAGAATTCTCATAGCCATTCATAAGTTTTTAATAATTTAGTACAGAAAAATTGTTTCTAATGTAAAAACAACAACAACAACAACAGAAAAAGGCACAATTAAATTTAAGTTATTTTTGATAAATAACTATTTAAGAGTTCCTTAGATGGAAAAAAAAAAAAGAAAAAAAGAAAAGAAAAGAAAAATCATACTCTTACACTTGGACTTAAAAAAATAGTAATATTTTTTTAAAGGTATATTTAAAAATTTAAATCCAAATTTTGCAACATTTAAAAAATCCTATAAATTAATTCATTAATTTAATTCAATAAGTATAGTACAAGCTTTAAGTAAGATTTAGATGAAGATATTGGAAAATAGCTGATAGCTAAAATTATTAGAAATTAATTCTTAATATTACTTTTTTTTTCCCTTTCTCTTTTATTATGTATAAATTCAAAATATTATTATGAAAAATAAGATTCTAAGGGGTTCTTCAAATTGAACCTTTCTTGTTTCTTAACAAGATGCAGAAATAATGAATTAAAAAAACTTTTCTTTGAATTCTTAAATAATAATAATAATTAAATATGATTTTTCTACGAATAGCCGTAATTTTTTCAATTTATTGTATGATATCATAAATTAGTAAATCTAAAATGATGTTTTTAAACAAAAACAATAAAATAAATAAATATCAAATAAATAAAACTTGCTAATACTAACAGATGCTTGACCTAAATCAAGATAAAGTGTAAAGTTTAAAATATATCCCCTCCGCCTCTCCTCCCTCTCTTTTTTAAACTTTAATTTTCAATTTTATTTTAAAAATCTTTTATTAATCTGAACTTAAGATACTGAAAATAATAAATTCGTGAATTAAGAACTGGATTTTTAATTTTAATTCTTGATCCTTCGGATTTTAAAGTCTATTCTGTCATATAGTAGTGCTCAAATGATGAAAACATTTAGAAAAATAGTGCAAATTTTCAGCTAAGACCTGGTTTAAATCAAGATAAAGTCGGATTTCTACTTCTGCCATGTATCGACATGAAATCATAAACATGACAGCCTGAAGTGGAACCATATTTTGTTGGAGAATTAAATTTCTTATACTATACTAATTGAATTAAGTTAATGATTCAATTTATAAGGCATGAAAAAGTTTTAATTTATGTTAATTTAGATTATTGTTTTTAAGTCCAAATGTAGAGTATATCGCTTTTTTATGTAACACTCTCTTAGATGATTATTTATTAAAAATAATTTAACTAAACAGTGTCCCCTCTACACTTAAAAAAAAAATTCTGTTAAATTATTAAAACTAATGAATGGCTATGAGAATTGTTTTAAATAAATTGAACTATCTATATAAAAATGATTTACATGTTGGAGTAAGAGTTAGCTAAAATTATTAATGTATTTTTTCTCTTGATTTCTCTTTTATTAATTTAAATTCAGTATCTTATTATGAAAAATAAGATCCTCTGGTGTTCTTGAAATTAATTTTAGGTTTCTATTTTTTTAATTAGATGGAAACTAATGAATTCATTCATAAACTCTTCATAATATTAAAAATAATAATAGTAATAATACAATATGTTCTTTCTGTAACTACCCGTAAAATTTTCATTTTATGATATGACATATTAAGCTAGTAAATTTGAAATAAAATTTCTCTACAGTAAAAAAATAAGGAGAGATAGAGGTGTGCATGTGTGTGTGTGTGTGTGTGTGGGGGGGGTCGATAATATGTTTGCGTACCGAATAAATGTTGAATTATATTTAAATATATGTGTGTGTGTGTGTATACTGAAAATTTTAAGGCTAATCATTGAAAAATGGTATTTAGTTATTTTTTAAGAATTCAGGGAAGTTTTTTTTTAATGCATTTTTCTTGCATCTTTTAAAAAATAAGAAAAGTTTAAAGATTCTCTAGAATCTAGAATCTTATTTTTCATAATAAGATTTTAAATTTATGCTTAATAGAGGAGAAAAAATAAAACAATAATATTGACAGTTACATTCTAATAATTTGAGCTAGCAATTACTTTCCAATATCTTTAGGTAAATCTTACTTAAATATGTAAATGATTTATATGTATATATATAAAAATAGTACAATTCATACACAAAACATTTCTCATAACCATTCACAAGTTTTTAATAATTTGCAAAAATAAATATTTTTAATGAAAAAAAAAAGCTATCAATTATTTAAGTTAATTTTGATAACTATTTAAGAGTGTGTTAAAAATAAAAAAACAACTACAATATGCTCTTAAATATGGACTTAGGGGTCATCCATATATGATGTCACATTTTTTTTCAATATTTTTGACTCAACTTCCCCACCTTTGTCACAAAGTGTCACACTTCACCATACCCCCCCCCCCCCTCTTGTCACATAAACATATACTTGCAGCTCAAAATCAAAGTACTATGTTATAGATCATATTTCAAATTTTATTTTGAAAATTTTAACTATGTGTTTTAACGACATTTGTGAGCATAATAATAAAAATGATTCGTGTACTTATTTTGTATGAAATAAGATTAAAATTTGCAACAAAAAACATAATTAATATACAATAGTAATAAAATATTAATTGAAAGAACAATTAAAAACAGTAGTATTTTGGAATTTGAAATGGAATTTAATATATTTGGCTTTAAGTGTTATCTTTACTGTATGAACACAAAATACTTTCATTTCAAAATAACTTTAAAATTTAATCTGCTGATTTTTAATGCTTTTATTTTAACCAAAATGTGTGATTTCACACTTCTTCTTAGCCCCTCCCACCCCCTTGACACAATTTCATGAACCTTCCTCCCCCTTTCCAAGCGTGACATCATTTGTGGATGGCCCCTTAGAAAAACCTTTTGTTTTTTTAAATATATTTAAAAATTTTATCCAAATTTCGCATTTACAACTTTTTTAAAACCCTATAAATTAATTTATTAATTTAATTCAATAATTTTATTAACATTAGTTTTAAAATCATCACCTTAACAGAGAAATAAAATAGCTATTTGTATTATTCACAAAAAACCACGTTATACTCTATAAATTGAAATAAATATTATTGGAATATTATAATCACAAGTAACTAATATTTGATTTTTTTCTTTAAAAGAACTTGTTAAAAACAACAGCCTTTATCACTTTAAGAAATGCTTACTATTAAGCATATATTTACATAATTAGGATTTTAATGAAATTAATTAGATCGCATATAGTTAACAGTAATATTTTACCAATCATACCTTTTTATCATCATCTAAATATAATTATATATACCTTGACATTTTAAAATTTATTATAGGCATGAAATATACTAACATATACCCCTTTCTTTCCAACAAACAACTATGTAAACAAAACAGTAAATCTTCCTTTTCATACATTATCTTTATGATCAGAAAAATTGCAAAAATAA
>CAWVRF010000849.1:0-81000 GCA_963932465.1 Maratus speciosus
TCCCGGTTCATATCTGAAATCTGTGCCATAATTTGTATATAAAAAAAATATTATATATATTTAAAAACGATTTTTTATGTATATAAGTGAATATATAAACAAAAATAAAAGTTCATTACATTTGTTTTCATAGCTGTTTATATATTTTGGCAACATATCTCACTTTCTGATGCCCGAATTACGCCAAGCTTTTTTTAAAAATGCTCTATAATGGAAAAGTACTTAAATAAATAATTAACAGAAATAACAAATTATACAAACTAAAACTTTTTATTTCGAGATCAAAGCATTGTTTTTAATTTCGATTAAAAATACATATATCCTTGGATAAATTTAGTTGAAATTAGGTTCACGGCTTAATATCTCACTCCATAAACCTAAACAAACACAAGTGATTCATTCATCGTGAACCGTAAAAAATATTAAATTATTGAGGTAATCATTCACAAAGTAAACAATCAATGAACAATATTCTAATGACGTCATAGAAGGTAAAATGGTGGCGGTATCATTTGTTTATGGTTTGAAATCACAAAGATTTTATTTTGCAATGTCTCTCAATTCGGTTTCATTTTATTTTTTATTAAAAAATTAATTTTCAGCCGTGCACCGGAATTCAATTCATAAATATTGCGTGTTTTATATGCGGTATCTCTTTTTCATGAATTTTCTAACAATGCTTTGATTTTTGAAACAATATATTCGGTTTCACTTTATTATTTATTAAAAAATTAATTTTCAGCCGTGCACCGGAATTCAATTCATAAATATTGCGTGTTTTATATGCGGTATCTCTTTTTGATGAATTTTCTAACAATGCTTTGATTGTTGAAACAATGTATTCGGTTTCGCTTTATTATTTATTAAGAAATTAATTTTCAGCCCTGCACCGGAATTCAATTCATAAATATTGCATGTTTTATATGCGGTATCCTTTTTGATGAATTTTCTAACAATGCTTTGATTGTTGAAACAATATATTCGGTTTCGCTTCATCATTTATTAAGAAATTAATTTTCAGCCGTGCACCGGAAATCATTTCATAAATATTGCGTGTTTTATATGCGGTATCTCTTTTTGATGAATTTTCTAACAATGCTTTGATTGTTGAAAAAAATATATTCGGTTTGACTTTATTATTTATTAAGAAATTAATTTTCAGCCGTGCACCGGAATTCAATTCATAAATATTGCGTGTTTTATATGCGGTATCTCTTTTTGAAGAATTATCTAACAATGCTTTGATTGTTGAAACAATATATTCGGTTTCGCTTGATTATTTATTAAGAAATTAATTTTCAGCCGTGCACCGGAATTCAATAAATAAATATTGAGTGTTTTATATGCGGTACCTCTTTTTGATGAACTTTCTAACAATGCTTTGACTGTTGAAACAATGTATTCGGCTTTTATTTATTATTTATTAAGAAATTAATTTTCAGCCGTGCACCGGATTTCAATAAATAACTATTGCGTGTTTTATAAGCGGTATCTCTTTTTGATGAATTTTCTAACAATGCTTTGATTGTTGAAACAATATATTCGGTTTCGCTTCATTATTTATTAAGAACTTAATTTTCAGCCGTGCACCGGAATTCAATAAATAAATATTGAGTGTTTTATATGCGATATCTCTTTTTGATGAATTTTCTAACAATGCTTTGATTGTTGAAACAATATATTCGGTTTCGCTTTATTATTTATTAAGAAATTAATTTTCAGCCGTGCACCGGAATTCAATTCATAAATATTGCGTGTTTTATATGCGGTATCTCTTTTTGATGAATTTTCTAACAATGCTTTGATTGTTGAAACAATATATTCGGTTTCGCTTCATTATTTATTAAGAAATTAATTTTAGCCGTGCACTGGAATTCAATAAATGAATATTGCGTGTTTTATATGCGATATCTCTTTTTGATGAATTTTCTAACAATGCTTTGATTGTTGAAACAATATATTCGGTTTCGCTTTATTATTTATTAAGAAATTAATTTTCAGCCGTGAACCGGAATTCAGTTCATAAATATTACGTGTTTTACATGCGGTAACTCTTTCTGATGAATTTTCTAACAATGCTTTGATTGTTGAAACAATATATTCGGTTTCGCTTCATTATTTAATAAGAAATTAATTTTTAGCCGAATTCAATAAATAAATGTTGCGTGTTTTATATGCGATATCTCTTTTTGATGAATTTTCTAACAATGCTTTGATTGTTGAAACAATATATTCGGTTTCGCTTTATTATTTATTAAGAAATTAACTTTCAGCCTTGCACCGGAATTTAATTCATAAATATTGCGTGTTTTACATGCGGTTACTCTTTCTGATGAATTTTCTAACAATGCTTTGATTGTTGAAACAATATATTCGGTATCGCTTTATTATTTATTAAGAAATTAATTTTCAGCCGTGCACCGGAATTCAGTTCATAAATATTGCGTGTTTTACTTGCGGTAACTCTTTCTGATGAATTTTTTAACAATGCTTTGATTGTTGAAACAATATATTCGGTTTCGCTTTATTATTTATTAAGAAATTAATTTTCAGCCGTGAACCGGAATTCAGTTCATAAATATTACGTGTTTTACATGCGGTAACTCTTTCTGATGAATTTTCTAACAATGCTTTGATTGTTGAAACAATATATTCCGTTTTGCTTTATTATTTATTAAGAAATTAATTTTCAGCCGTGAACCGGAATTCAGTTCATAAATATTGCGTGTTTTATAAGCGGTAACTCTTTCTGATGAATTTTCTAACAATGCTTTGATTGTATAAACAATATATTCGGGTTCGCTTCACTATTTATTAAGAAAGTAATTTTCAGCCGTGCACCGGAAATCAGTTCATAAATATTGCGTGTTTTATATGCGGTATCTCTTTTTGATGAATTTTCTAGCGATGCTTTGATTGTTGAAACAATGTATTCGGTTATTCTTTATTATTTATTAAGAAATTAATTTTCAGCCGTGCACCGGATTTCAATAAATAAATATTGCGTGTTTTATAAGCGGTATCTCTTTTTGATGAATTTTCGAACAATGCTTTGATTGTTGAAACAATGTATTCGGTTTCGCTTTATTATTTATTAAGAAATTAATTTTCAGCCCTGCACCGGAATTCAATTCATAAATATTGCATGTTTTATATGCGGTATCCTTTTTGATGAATTTTCTAACAATGCTTTGATTGTTGAAACAATATATTCGGTTTCGCTTCATCATTTATTAAGAAATTAATTTTCAGCCGTGCACCGGAAATCATTTCATAAATATTGCGTGTTTTATATGCGGTATCTCTTTTTGATGAATTTTCTAACAATGCTTTGATTGTTGAAAAAAATATATTCGGTTTGACTTTATTATTTATTAAGAAATTAATTTTCAGCCGTGCACCGGAATTCAATTCATAAATATTGCGTGTTTTATATGCGGTATCTCTTTTTGAAGAATTATCTAACAATGCTTTGATTGTTGAAACAATATATTCGGTTTCGCTTGATTATTTATTAAGAAATTAATTTTCAGCCGTGCACCGGAATTCAATAAATAAATATTGAGTGTTTTATATGCGGTACCTCTTTTTGATGAACTTTCTAACAATGCTTTGACTGTTGAAACAATGTATTCGGCTTTTATTTATTATTTATTAAGAAATTAATTTTCAGCCGTGCACCGGATTTCAATAAATAACTATTGCGTGTTTTATAAGCGGTATCTCTTTTTGATGAATTTTCTAACAATGCTTTGATTGTTGAAACAATATATTCGGTTTCGCTTCATTATTTATTAAGAACTTAATTTTCAGCCGTGCACCGGAATTCAATTCATAAATATTGCGTGTTTTATATGCGGTATCTCTTTTTGATGAATTTTCTAACAATGCTTTGATTGTTGAAACAATATATTCGGTTTCGCTTCATTATTTATTAAGAAATTAATTTTAGCCGTGCACTGGAATTCAATAAATGAATATTGCGTGTTTTATATGCGATATCTCTTTTTGATGAATTTTCTAACAATGGTTTGATTGTTGAAACAATATATTCGGTTTCGCTTCATTATTTAATAAGAAATTAATTTTTAGCCGGAATTCAATAAATAAATGTTGCGTGTTTTATATGCGATATCTCTTTTTGATGAATTTTCTAACAATGCTTTGATTGTTGAAACAATATATTCGGTTTCGCTTTATTATTTATTAAGAAATTAACTTTCAGCCTTGCACCGGAATTTAATTCATAAATATTGCGTGTTTTACATGCGGTTACTCTTTCTGATGAATTTTCTAACAATGCTTTGATTGTTGAAACAATATATTCGGTATCGCTTTATTATTTATTAAGAAATTAATTTTCAGCCGTGCACCGGAATTCAGTTCATAAATATTGCGTGTTTTACTTGCGGTAACTCTTTCTGATGAATTTTTCAACAATGCTTTGATTGTTGAAACAATATATTCGGTTTCGCTTTATTATTTATTAAGAAATTAATTTTCAGCCGTGAACCGGAATTCAGTTCATAAATATTACGTGTTTTACATGCGGTAACTCTTTCTGATGAATTTTCTAACAATGCTTTGATTGTTGAAACAATATATTCCGTTTTGCTTTATTATTTATTAAGAAATTAATTTTCAGCCGTGAACCGGAATTCAGTTCATAAATATTGCGTGTTTTATAAGCGGTAACTCTTTCTGATGAATTTTCTAACAATGCTTTGATTGTATAAACAATATATTCGGGTTCGCTTCACTATTTATTAAGAAAGTAATTTTCAGCCGTGCACCGGAAATCAGTTCATAAATATTGCGTGTTTTATATGCGGTATCTCTTTTTGATGAATTTTCTAACGATGCTTTGATTGTTGAAACAATGTATTCGGTTATTCTTTATTATTTATTAAGAAATTAATTTTCAGCCGTGCACCGGATTTCAATAAATAAATATTGCGTGTTTTATAAGCGGTATCTCTTTTTGATGAATTTTCGAACAATGCTTTGATTGTTGAAACAATATATTCGGTTTCGCTTCATTATTTATTAAGAAATTAATTTTAGCCGTGCACTGGAATTCAATAAATGAATATTGCGTGTTTTATATGCGATATCTCTTTTTGATGAATTTTCTAACAATGGTTTGATTGTTGAAACAATATATTCGGTTTCGCTTCATTATTTAATAAGAAATTAATTTTTAGCCGGAATTCAATAAATAAATGTTGCGTGTTTTATATGCGATATCTCTTTTTGATGAATTTTCTAACAATGCTTTGATTGTTGAAACAATATATTCGGTTTCGCTTTATTATTTATTAAGAAATTAACTTTCAGCCTTGCACCGGAATTTAATTCATAAATATTGCGTGTTTTACATGCGGTTACTCTTTCTGATGAATTTTCTAACAATGCTTTGATTGTTGAAACAATATATTCGGTATCGCTTTATTATTTATTAAGAAATTAATTTTCAGCCGTGCACCGGAATTCAGTTCATAAATATTGCGTGTTTTACTTGCGGTAACTCTTTCTGATGAATTTTTCAACAATGCTTTGATTGTTGAAACAATATATTCGGTTTCGCTTTATTATTTATTAAGAAATTAATTTTCAGCCGTGAACCGGAATTCATTTCATAAATATTACGTGTTTTACATGCGGTAACTCTTTCTGATGAATTTTCTAACAATGCTTTGATTGTTGAAACAATATATTCCGTTTTGCTTTATTATTTATTAAGAAATTAATTTTCAGCCGTGAACCGGAATTCAGTTCATAAATATTGCGTGTTTTATAAGCGGTAACTCTTTCTGATGAATTTTCTAACAATGCTTTGATTGTATAAACAATATATTCGGGTTCGCTTCACTATTTATTAAGAAAGTAATTTTCAGCCGTGCACCGGAAATCAGTTCATAAATATTGCGTGTTTTATATGCGGTATCTCTTTTTGATGAATTTTCTAACGATGCTTTGATTGTTGAAACAATGTATTCGGTTATTCTTTATTATTTATTAAGAAATTAATTTTCAGCCGTGCACCGGATTTCAATAAATAAATATTGCGTGTTTTATAAGCGGTATCTCTTTTTGATGAATTTTCGAACAATGCTTTGATTGTTGAAACAATATATTCGGTTTCGCTTCATTATTTATTAAGAAATTAATTTTCAGCCGTGCACCGGAATTCAATAAATAAATATTGAGTGTTTTATATGCGGTATCTCTTTTTGATGAACTTTCTAACAATGCTTTGACTGTTGAAACAATGTATTCGGCTTTTATTTATTATTTATTAAGAAATTAATTTTCAGCCGTGCACCGGATTTCAATAAATAACTATTGCGTGTTTTATAAGCGGTATCTCTTTTTGATGAATTTTCTAACAATGCTTTGATTGTTGAAACAATATATTCGGTTTCGCTTCATTATTTATTAAGAACTTAATTTTCAGCCGTGCACCGGAATTCAATAAATAAATATTGAGTGTTTTATATGCGATATCTCTTTTTGATGAATTTTCTAACAATGCTTTGATTGTTGAAACAATATATTCGGTTTCGCTTTATTATTTATTAAGAAATTAATTTTCAGCCGTGCACCGGAATTCAATTCATAAATATTGCGTGTTTTATATGCGGTATCTCTTTTTGATGAATTTTCTAACAATGCTTTGATTGTTGAAACAATATATTCGGTTTCGCTTCATTATTTATTAAGAAATTAATTTTAGCCGTGCACTGGAATTCAATAAATGAATATTGCGTGTTTTATATGCGATATCTCTTTTTGATGAATTTTCTAACAATGGTTTGATTGTTGAAACAATATATTCGGTTTCGCTTCATTATTTAATAAGAAATTAATTTTTAGCCGGAATTCAATAAATAAATGTTGCGTGTTTTATATGCGATATCTCTTTTTGATGAATTTTCTAACAATGCTTTGATTGTTGAAACAATATATTCGGTTTCGCTTTATTATTTATTAAGAAATTAACTTTCAGCCTTGCACCGGAATTTAATTCATAAATATTGCGTGTTTTACATGCGGTTACTCTTTCTGATGAATTTTCTAACAATGCTTTGATTGTTGAAACAATATATTCGGTATCGCTTTATTATTTATTAAGAAATTAATTTTCAGCCGTGCACCGGAATTCAGTTCATAAATATTGCGTGTTTTACTTGCGGTAACTCTTTCTGATGAATTTTTTAACAATGCTTTGATTGTTGAAACAATATATTCGGTTTCGCTTTATTATTTATTAAGAAATTAATTTTCAGCCGTGAACCGGAATTCAGTTCATAAATATTACGTGTTTTACATGCGGTAACTCTTTCTGATGAATTTTCTAACAATGCTTTGATTGTTGAAACAATATATTCCGTTTTGCTTTATTATTTATTAAGAAATTAATTTTCAGCCGTGAACCGGAATTCAGTTCATAAATATTGCGTGTTTTATAAGCGGTAACTCTTTCTGATGAATTTTCTAACAATGCTTTGATTGTATAAACAATATATTCGGGTTCGCTTCACTATTTATTAAGAAAGTAATTTTCAGCCGTGCACCGGAAATCAGTTCATAAATATTGCGTGTTTTATATGCGGTATCTCTTTTTGATGAATTTTCTAGCGATGCTTTGATTGTTGAAACAATGTATTCGGTTATTCTTTATTATTTATTAAGAAATTAATTTTCAGCCGTGCACCGGATTTCAATAAATAAATATTGCGTGTTTTATAAGCGGTATCTCTTTTTGATGAATTTTCGAACAATGCTTTGATTGTTGAAACAATGTATTCGGTTTCGCTTTATTATTTATTAAGAAATTAATTTTCAGCCCTGCACCGGAATTCAATTCATAAATATTGCATGTTTTATATGCGGTATCCTTTTTGATGAATTTTCTAACAATGCTTTGATTGTTGAAACAATATATTCGGTTTCGCTTCATCATTTATTAAGAAATTAATTTTCAGCCGTGCACCGGAAATCATTTCATAAATATTGCGTGTTTTATATGCGGTATCTCTTTTTGATGAATTTTCTAACAATGCTTTGATTGTTGAAAAAAATATATTCGGTTTGACTTTATTATTTATTAAGAAATTAATTTTCAGCCGTGCACCGGAATTCAATTCATAAATATTGCGTGTTTTATATGCGGTATCTCTTTTTGAAGAATTATCTAACAATGCTTTGATTGTTGAAACAATATATTCGGTTTCGCTTGATTATTTATTAAGAAATTAATTTTCAGCCGTGCACCGGAATTCAATAAATAAATATTGAGTGTTTTATATGCGGTACCTCTTTTTGATGAACTTTCTAACAATGCTTTGACTGTTGAAACAATGTATTCGGCTTTTATTTATTATTTATTAAGAAATTAATTTTCAGCCGTGCACCGGATTTCAATAAATAACTATTGCGTGTTTTAGAGGCGGTATCTCTTTTTGATGAATTTTCTAACAATGCTTTGATTGTTGAAACAATATATTCGGTTTCGCTTCATTATTTATTAAGAACTTAATTTTCAGCCGTGCACCGGAATTCAATTCATAAATATTGCGTGTTTTATATGCGGTATCTCTTTTTGATGAATTTTCTAACAATGCTTTGATTGTTGAAACAATATATTCGGTTTCGCTTCATTATTTATTAAGAAATTAATTTTAGCCGTGCACTGGAATTCAATAAATGAATATTGCGTGTTTTATATGCGATATCTCTTTTTGATGAATTTTCTAACAATGGTTTGATTGTTGAAACAATATATTCGGTTTCGCTTCATTATTTAATAAGAAATTAATTTTTAGCCGGAATTCAATAAATAAATGTTGCGTGTTTTATATGCGATATCTCTTTTTGATGAATTTTCTAACAATGCTTTGATTGTTGAAACAATATATTCGGTTTCGCTTTATTATTTATTAAGAAATTAACTTTCAGCCTTGCACCGGAATTTAATTCATAAATATTGCGTGTTTTACATGCGGTTACTCTTTCTGATGAATTTTCTAACAATGCTTTGATTGTTGAAACAATATATTCGGTATCGCTTTATTATTTATTAAGAAATTAATTTTCAGCCGTGCACCGGAATTCAGTTCATAAATATTGCGTGTTTTACTTGCGGTAACTCTTTCTGATGAATTTTTTAACAATGCTTTGATTGTTGAAACAATATATTCGGTTTCGCTTTATTATTTATTAAGAAATTAATTTTCAGCCGTGAACCGGAATTCAGTTCATAAATATTACGTGTTTTACATGCGGTAACTCTTTCTGATGAATTTTCTAACAATGCTTTGATTGTTGAAACAATATATTCCGTTTTGCTTTATTATTTATTAAGAAATTAATTTTCAGCCGTGAACCGGAATTCAGTTCATAAATATTGCGTGTTTTATAAGCGGTAACTCTTTCTGATGAATTTTCTAACAATGCTTTGATTGTATAAACAATATATTCGGGTTCGCTTCACTATTTATTAAGAAAGTAATTTTCAGCCGTGCACCGGAAATCAGTTCATAAATATTGCGTGTTTTATATGCGGTATCTCTTTTTGATGAATTTTCTAACGATGCTTTGATTGTTGAAACAATGTATTCGGTTATTCTTTATTATTTATTAAGAAATTAATTTTCAGCCGTGCACCGGATTTCAATAAATAAATATTGCGTGTTTTATAAGCGGTATCTCTTTTTGATGAATTTTCGAACAATGCTTTGATTGTTGAAACAATATATTCGGTTTCGCTTCATTATTTATTAAGAAATTAATTTTCAGCCGTGCACCGGAATTCAATAAATAAATATTGAGTGTTTTATATGCGATATCTCTTTTTGAGGAATTTTCTAACAATGCTTTGATTGTTGAAACAATATATTCGGTTTCGCTTTATTATTTATTAAGAAATTAACTTTCAGCCTTGCACCGGAATTTAATTCATAAATATTGCGTGTTTTACATGCGGTTACTCTTTCTGATGAATTTTCTAACAATGCTTTGATTGTTGAAACAATATATTCGGTATCGCTTTATTATTTATTAAGAAATTAATTTTCAGCCGTGCACCGGAATTCAGTTCATAAATATTGCGTGTTTTACTTGCGGTAACTCTTTCTGATGAATTTTTTAACAATGCTTTGATTGTTGAAACAATATATTCGGTTTCGCTTTATTATTTATTAAGAAATTAATTTTCAGCCGTGAACCGGAATTCAGTTCATAAATATTACGTGTTTTACATGCGGTAACTCTTTCTGATGAATTTTCTAACAATGCTTTGATTGTTGAAACAATATATTCCGTTTTGCTTTATTATTTATTAAGAAATTAATTTTCAGCCGTGAACCGGAATTCAGTTCATAAATATTGCGTGTTTTATAAGCGGTAACTCTTTCTGATGAATTTTCTAACAATGCTTTGATTGTATAAACAATATATTCGGGTTCGCTTCACTATTTATTAAGAAAGTAATTTTCAGCCGTGCACCGGAAATCAGTTCATAAATATTGCGTGTTTTATATGCGGTATCTCTTTTTGATGAATTTTCTAGCGATGCTTTGATTGTTGAAACAATGTATTCGGTTATTCTTTATTATTTATTAAGAAATTAATTTTCAGCCGTGCACCGGATTTCAATAAATAAATATTGCGTGTTTTATAAGCGGTATCTCTTTTTGATGAATTTTCGAACAATGCTTTGATTGTTGAAACAATGTATTCGGTTTCGCTTTATTATTTATTAAGAAATTAATTTTCAGCCCTGCACCGGAATTCAATTCATAAATATTGCATGTTTTATATGCGGTATCCTTTTTGATGAATTTTCTAACAATGCTTTGATTGTTGAAACAATATATTCGGTTTCGCTTCATCATTTATTAAGAAATTAATTTTCAGCCGTGCACCGGAAATCATTTCATAAATATTGCGTGTTTTATATGCGGTATCTCTTTTTGATGAATTTTCTAACAATGCTTTGATTGTTGAAAAAAATATATTCGGTTTGACTTTATTATTTATTAAGAAATTAATTTTCAGCCGTGCACCGGAATTCAATTCATAAATATTGCGTGTTTTATATGCGGTATCTCTTTTTGAAGAATTATCTAACAATGCTTTGATTGTTGAAACAATATATTCGGTTTCGCTTGATTATTTATTAAGAAATTAATTTTCAGCCGTGCACCGGAATTCAATAAATAAATATTGAGTGTTTTATATGCGGTACCTCTTTTTGATGAACTTTCTAACAATGCTTTGACTGTTGAAACAATGTATTCGGCTTTTATTTATTATTTATTAAGAAATTAATTTTCAGCCGTGCACCGGATTTCAATAAATAACTATTGCGTGTTTTAGAGGCGGTATCTCTTTTTGATGAATTTTCTAACAATGCTTTGATTGTTGAAACAATATATTCGGTTTCGCTTCATTATTTATTAAGAACTTAATTTTCAGCCGTGCACCGGAATTCAATTCATAAATATTGCGTGTTTTATATGCGGTATCTCTTTTTGATGAATTTTCTAACAATGCTTTGATTGTTGAAACAATATATTCGGTTTCGCTTCATTATTTATTAAGAAATTAATTTTAGCCGTGCACTGGAATTCCATAAATGAATATTGCGTGTTTTATATGCGATATCTCTTTTTGATGAATTTTCTAACAATGGTTTGATTGTTGAAACAATATATTCGGTTTCGCTTCATTATTTAATAAGAAATTAATTTTTAGCCGGAATTCAATAAATAAATGTTGCGTGTTTTATATGCGATATCTCTTTTTGATGAATTTTCTAACAATGCTTTGATTGTTGAAACAATATATTCGTTTTCGCTTTATTATTTATTAAGAAATTAACTTTCAGCCTTGCACCGGAATTTAATTCATAAATATTGCGTGTTTTACATGCGGTTACTCTTTCTGATGAATTTTCTAACAATGCTTTGATTGTTGAAACAATATATTCGGTATCGCTTTATTATTTATTAAGAAATTAATTTTCAGCCGTGCACCGGAATTCAGTTCATAAATATTGCGTGTTTTACTTGCGGTAACTCTTTCTGATGAATTTTTTAACAATGCTTTGATTGTTGAAACAATATATTCGGTTTCGCTTTATTATTTATTAAGAAATTAATTTTCAGCCGTGAACCGGAATTCAGTTCATAAATATTACGTGTTTTACATGCGGTAACTCTTTCTGATGAATTTTCTAACAATGCTTTGTTTGTTGAAACAATATATTCCGTTTTGCTTTATTATTTATTAAGAAATTAATTTTCAGCCGTGAACCGGAATTCAGTTCATAAATATTGCGTGTTTTATAAGCGGTAACTCTTTCTGATGAATTTTCTAACAATGCTTTGATTGTATAAACAATATATTCGGGTTCGCTTCACTATTTATTAAGAAAGTAATTTTCAGCCGTGCACCGGAAATCAGTTCATAAATATTGCGTGTTTTATATGCGGTATCTCTTTTTGATGAATTTTCTAACGATGCTTTGATTGTTGAAACAATGTATTCGGTTATTCTTTATTATTTATTAAGAAATTAATTTTCAGCCGTGCACCGGATTTCAATAAATAAATATTGCGTGTTTTATAAGCGGTATCTCTTTTTGATGAATTTTCGAACAATGCTTTGATTGTTGAAACAATATATTCGGTTTCGCTTCATTATTTATTAAGAAATTAATTTTCAGCCGTGCACCGGAATTCAATAAATAAATATTGAGTGTTTTATATGCGATATCTCTTTTTGAGGAATTTTCTAACAATGCTTTGATTGTTGAAACAATATATTCGGTTTCGCTTTATTATTTATTAAGAAATTAATTTTCAGCCTTGCACCAGAATTCAATTCATAAATATTCCGTGTTTTATATGCGGTATCTCTTTTTGATGAATTTTCTAACAATGCTTTGATTGTTGAAACAATATATTCGGTTTCGCTTCATTATTTATTAAGAATTTAATTTTCAGCCGTGCACCGGCATTCAATAAATAAATATTGAGTGTTTTATATGCGATATCTCTTTTTGATGAATTTTCTAACAATGCTTTGATTGTTGAAACAATATATTCGGTTTCGCTTTATTATTTATTAAGAAATTAATTTTCAGCCGTGCACCGGAATTTAATTCATAAATATTGCGTGTTTTATATGCGGTATCTCTTTTTGATGAATTTTCTAACAATGCTTTGATTGTTGAAACAATATATTCGGTTTCGCTTCATTATTTATTAAGAAATTAATTTTAGCCGTGCACTGGAATTCAATAAATGAATATTGCGTGTTTTATATGCGATATCTCTTTTTGATGAATTTTCTAACAATGGTTTGATTGTTGAAACAATATATTCGGTTTCGCTTCATTATTTAATAAGAAATTAATTTTTAGCCGGAATTCAATAAATAAATGTTGCGTGTTTTATATGCGATATCTCTTTTTGAAGAATTTTCTAACAATGCTTTGATTGTTGAAAAAATATATTCGGTTTGACTTTATTATTTATTAGGAAATTAATTTTCAGACGTGCACCGGAATTCAACTCATAAATATTGCGTGTTTTATATGCGGTATCTCTTTTTGATGAATTTTCTAACGATGCTTTGATTGTTGAAACAATGTATTAGGTTATTCTTTATTATTTATTAAGAAATTAATTTTCAGCCGTGCACCGGATTTCAATAAATAAATATTGCGTGTTTTATAAGCGGTATCTCTTTTTGATGAATTTTCTAACAATGCTTTGATTGTTGAAACAATATATTCGGTTTCGCTTCATTATTTATTAAGAAATTAATTTTCCGCCGTGCACCGGAATTCAATAAATAAATATCGAGTGTTTTATATGCGATATCTCTTTTTGATGAATTTTCTAACAATGCTTTGATTGTTGAAACAATATATTCGGTTTCGCTTTATTATTTAGTAAGAAATTAATTTTCAGCCGTGCACCGGAGTTCAATTCATAAATATTGCGTGTTTTATATGCGGTATCTCTTTTTGATGAACTTTCTAACAATGCTTTGATTGTTGAAACAATATATTCGGTTTCGCTTCGTTATTTATTAAGAAATTAATTTTCAGGCGTGTAACGGAATTCAATAAATAAATATTGCGTGTTTTATATGCGATATCTCTTTTTGATGAATTTTCTAACAATGCTTTGATTGTTGAAACAATATATTCGGTTTCGCTTTATTATTTATTAAGAAATTAATTTTCAGTGGTGCACCGGAATTCAATTCATAAATATTGCGTGTTTTACATGTGGTAACTCTTTCTGATGAATTTTCTAACAATGCTTTGATTGTTGAATCAATATAGTCGGATCAGCTTTATTATTTATTTAGAAGTTAATTTTCAGCGGTGCACCAGAATTCAATTCATAAATATTCCGTGTTTTATGTGCGGTAACTCTTTCTGATGAATTTTCTGACAATGCTTTGATATTTGAAACAATATAGTCCATTCAGCTTTATTATTTATTTAGAAATTATTTTTCAGCGGTGCACCGGAATTCAATTTATAAAGATTGCGTGTTTTATATGCGGTAACTCTTTCTGATGAATTTTCTAACAATGCTTTGATTGTTGAAACAATATAGTCGGTTCAGCTTTATTATTTATTTAGAAATTAATTTTCAGCGGTGCACCGGAATTCAATTCATAAATATTCCGTGTTTTATATGCGGTAACTCTTTCTGATGAATTTTCTAACAATGTTTTTATATTTGAAACAATATAGTCGGTTACGCTTTATTATTTATTTAGAAATTAATTTTCAGCGGTGCAGTAGAATTCAATTCATAAATATTCCGTGTTTTACATGCGGTAACTCTTTCTGATGAATTTTCTAACAATGCTTTGATTGTTGAAACAATATAGCCGGTTCAGCTTTATTATTTATTTAGAAATTAATTTTCAGCGGTGCACCAGAATTCAATTCATAGATATTCCGTGTTTTATGTGCGGTAACTCTTTCTGATGAATTTTCTAACAATGCTTTGATTGTTGAAACAATATAGTCGGTTCAGCTTTATTATTTATTTAGAAATTAATCTGCAGCGGTGCACCCGAATTCATTTCATTAATATTCCGTGTTTTATATGCGGTAACTCTTTCTGATGAATTTTCTAACAATGCTTTGATTGTTGAAACAATATAGTTGTTTCAGCTTTATTATTTATTTAGAAATTATTTTTCAGCGGTGCACCGGAATTCAATTCATAAAGATTGCGTGTTTTATATGCGGTAACTCTTTCTGATGAATTTTCTAACAATGCTTTGATTGTTGAAACAATATAGTCGGTTCAGCTTTATTATATATTTAGAAATTAATTTTCAGCGGTGCAGCGGAATTCAATTCATAATTATTGCGTGTTTTATATGCGGTAACTCTTTCTGAAGCATTTTCTAACAATGCTTTGATTGTTGAAACAATATAGTCGGTTCAGCTTTATTATTTATTTAGAAATTAATTTTCAGCGGTGCACCGGAATTCAATTCATAAATATTCCGTGTTTTATATGCGGTAACTCTTTCTGATGAATTTTCTAACAATGTTTTTATATTTGAAACAATATAGTCGGTTAAGCTGTATTATTTATTTAGAAATTAATTTTCAGCGGTGCAATAGAATTCAATTCATAAATACTCCGTGATTTATATGCGGTAACTCTTTCTGATGAATTTTCTAACAATGCTTTGTTTGTTGAAACAATATAGTCTGTTCAGCTTTATTATTTATTTAGAAATTAATTTTCAGCGGTGCACCGGAATTCAATTCATAAATAGTGTGTGTTTTATATGCGGTAACTCTTTCTGATGAATTTTCTAACAATGTTTCTATTATTGAAACAATATAGTCGGTTCAGCTTTATTATTTATTTAGAAATTAATTTCCAGCGGTGCACCGGAATTCAATTCATAAATATTCCGTGTTTTATGTGCGGAAACTCTTTCTGATGAATTTTCTAACAATGCTTTGATTGTTGAAACAGTATAGTCGGTTCAGCTTTATTATTTATTTAGAAATTAATTTGCAGCGGTGCACCCGAATTCAATTCATAAATATTCCGTGTTTTATATGCGCTAACTCTTTCTGATGAATTTTCTAACAATGCTTTGATTGTTGAAACAATATACACTCTTAAAACGAAAGAGCCAAAATAACTCAAGTTGAGCCGAAATCCACTCATCTCATGATTTGAAAGTCAGCTTCTCATAAAGAGTTGAAACAACTCGAGTGAATGAGTTGTTTTTAGGCAACTCATGATTGAGTGGTCTCTATTTTACTCATACTTGAGTGAAATCAAATCAATGAAGGTAAAATCCAGTAGTACTTGAGTGATTTGTAACCAACTCATACTTGAGTGAAATTGAGTCATTTAAGACTAAATCCAGTAGCACTTGAGCTATTTGTAACGAAGTCATACTTGAGTGAAATGAAATAATTTAAGCCTAAATCCAGTACCCATTGAGCGATTTGTAATCAATTCAAACTTGAGTGAAATGAGGTCATTTCAGATCTAATCCAGTAGTTCTTGAGCAATTTGTAACAATTCATACATGGATTAAATCAACTCATTTAAGAGTTCATCCAAAATCCCTTGAGTGATTTCTAATAAACTCATTCATAAGAGAACTCGCCAAAATTACCAAAAAAACCCTTGAGCGATTTCTAATTAACTGATTAAATAAAATCATGTCATTTTAAATGAAATTCAGTAACCTGTGATTGATTTTTATCAACGTAATTCAAAATAACACAGAATTCTTGCCACATTTTCAAATTAAAATAACTAATTTTATACTCCTTCATATTGGTTTATATAACTGTAATTCTTATTTAATAGTAAATGACTATTTTTTGATTGAAAAAATAACTGTGATTTATAATTAAATAAAAATTACAATTATAAAAACCAATCTTAAGAACTAAAAAAAAACAAAACTTGAAATCACCAAGGGAAGGAAAAATCCCAATGACAACTTTTAAAAGATGACTGCTCCCCTTAAGGGTGTTCTCAAATCCAAAAGGGCAACTTTCTGACATAAGCTTGAATTTATTTTTGATCGAAAATGCATGAAACCAGCTGGTGGTGTTGTTCTAAAACTGTGTAATCGAGCTGCTTTTTCCATTTTTTTTAAACAATAGATTTTTCAGAAAATAGTGTCAAAGTGGAAGTTTTGAACTGAATTTCCACGCGAAAGGAGAAAAAACATACCAGAGCGGGCGAAAACGTTTGTCACATAATCAAAATCGCTTTAACTCAACAGATAACTTATTGATCAAAAAATGGAAAATCCAGTTCAATTCCAAATTGCTTCCATAACAAGGCTTTCCAATTTTATATCTTTCCGTTAAAAAAATTAATTTGTAAATGCATCAAAACGCTTTGTGCTTGTTGAGCAGACCAGTTAAGAACAGCCTTAAGATCCTACACTAGTCGCTAAAAAAGATCTGGATGCTTGTGTTAATCTTATGGATAAGTTATTTTCAAATACATTGTTTGGATTTTAAAAATATATATTGGAGGGGGGGGGGGGGATATAGGATCTTTATGCAGGCTAATTTTTAATTTTGGTTAGTTTCTCTTATACAGTAGACGTCCAATTTTACGAACTGATGTTACTCCCATTTACGAACACATTATATGAATCCCACTGAGTTCGTAAAATCGAGCGTCTACTGTATTAAGATATAAATTTTAGAATCGGTTCCAAAAATGAAAGTATTTACAATAAAATATAAAACCTAAATTAAAAAAGTAAAGACTAGCCACAATACATATTGTCTTCAGCTACCATATGCAAAAAGAATCATGTACAAATATTAAAAATCCAAGCAAGATATTTGAAAATAACTTCCCCATGGAATTAACATTATCACAGGTCTTGTCACATGGCTAGTGTTAGGCCTTAATAAGTAAAATTGAAAATATTTCAAAAAAGATAAACACCCACCCATTATATACTTTGTTGTAACTATCCCTTGATTTAATTCACACTACTTCTTAATAGACTAACTTTTAAAGAAATATTTATTGTTAAGCCTTTTTTTATGCCAATTAGCACTGAGTGATAAATGTCAATTTAATGCAGTTGATACATTTACAAATAAATTATGCACCAAAATAACTGTAGAATATTGAAAAATAAGGTTTGGGTTCACTATTTAACATTTGAAAAGATCTTTTAATGCAAATGAAAATCTAAAATGGCCTTTTACCGACCAATAGACTTACAAATCTGTCTCGATATGCAAATGTTAGGAATTTTATCCATTTTTCATGCACTATGTGTACTTTCATTTGATTTGGATTCAAGTATCCTAAAACTTATAGCTAGAATTTTGGTCATGATACTATTTTTTTTTTTTTTTTTTGTATATGAAGAACCTTCCACTAAATATTGTAGTATAAAAGTCAAATGCATAAATAACTGAAAATTGAGCTTATTGACTCAAACAACGTGCAACTTAATTCTTTATATCATTTGTTGAAACTAAATTATGTTCAATAATAATTTTTAGAATTTAGCTTCTGGATTAGAAGGAACAATGTCTTGAATGGATAAACACCAACCCATTAGGTACTCTCTTGCAGTTATTCCTTCTTAATCTTGTTGTGAAATATAAAACTTTAAAATGGCATAAGATTGTAGCTTTTTATGTCAAAAGCAGGAGCCAAATGTGCAATTCAAAATATTGTGGGGGAAAAAACAACAACATTATTTACTAACAATTTTATTTAACAAAAAGAAAAAACAAACTTAGCATTGATAGCAATTTTAACAACAGATGCAGTGCATTGATAGCAATTTTAACAACAGATGCAGTGTTTTCATTAAAAATTTTCTCGTCAAGACAAGAAAATATGTATTCTTCTCTGCTGAAGATCCTTCAGAGATTCGATAGGGCTGTTGAATTACATTCCTCGCAGTGGAATTGCATTTCTCCATGAGGTCACTATTCTCCTGTGTTAAAAGAAAATATTGAAATGAAGTTAAATAGCAAAAATTGTAATGTAAAGGAGTGATTATGAACCTTTTAAAACATTTTAGTTTTTAGATTAAAGTAAATATAAATAAATTCTTAAAGTCTTAAGCAAGTTCTTAAAATATTGTTGAAAATTCACCTTTGTTACCATTTTCAAAATGTATACAAACATATCTTTTTAAACAATAATTTAAATTTGGGGGAAAAAATGAAACTACATTTCATATTAAATTTATTCTAAATATGAAAATACATATACAGGGGTCATTCCAAGAAAAATTTAGGGCCCTTCACAAAAATCTATTTAATAAAATAAGCCCCTTCACAAAAATAAATTTAATAAAATGGGCCCCTTCGTAACATTCTTTTTCATACAAACTGTTTTAAAATGTGTAAATTATAAATAAAACCAGCTCACTGAAAACAAACTTTAGCAAGGGGATTTAAAGGAGTTTTGTCAAATTCTTCATTTAAGTTTGAGTAACTGGATTTCAACTTTCGCTACAAAATATTATTTTTCACAAAAATAACTTGTACTTTTCACAAAATCGGCCCCAAGAATAAAAACAAACAAACAAAACACACACAAACAATCGCCTCCCCACGCATATTCTGAAAGAAAAAGAAAAAATGAAATAAAAAACCATACACTAAAACTTTTAGCTTTATATAAAAAGTTACACCACTGAAAATTCAGCCAATTGTGAATAAAATGGAAAATGAATAAATGAAACCCTCTGTGCGATCACCGGGGTTCGTTGATATATATCAATCGATATATATCTTGATATATATCCGATATTTATTTTCAAAATATCAAGATTTTTGATATTTTCATATTACCTGATATTTATTTTCAAAATATCACTGTGTAAGATGTTTTTGATATTTTCAGTCAAAACAAGTGCAAATGAAATTTCCAACTGTTATGGACTATGTTGTTCTGTAAATAAGGAATTTATGTCTCTGATAGTTACTTTTTTAGCCGAAGAAAACAAATATCTTTTTCAAACTTTATGTTTGAATTTTTTACTTTTAACTGTAGATTATTATGAGGGACATAATTCAGAACAGACACTGAAACATAAACTGTCTAATTTAGATACTCAGTTATATATACAGCTTCACTATAAAAGAATCTGATGTAAGCGTATAAAGCAAATTGTTTCTGTTTTCAATTAGTTGATTTTAAATTTTGTTCCAAGTGTAAAAAAAAAAAAAGAAAGAAAAAGAAAACTGCACTTTTAATGTATTGTTTAAGTTTTCATGTCAAGTGGAATATGTTTTAGTTTCTAATTTATATTATGCTTGAATATATTTATTATCAGCAATAAGGTGACTATTTTGAAAATATCGGATATATATCAAAAATATCAGATATATATCAAAATATCGGATATTTTTGATACTTTCGAAAATATCATTTAAATTTGGGGGGGGGGGGAGAAACTACATTTAAATTCATTCTAAATATGAAATGTTTTATTACAACAATGATGTTTAACCTTACCCCATAAAATCTAACTAAGCAGTCAAACGGCAGTTTTCTTCCAACAGTCAAATGCATGTGTCTGAGACATACATGTCTAATTTAATACAGTATACCCTCGAAAATCAAGACTAAGACTAGATTTATAAAAATTCTAGATTTCAAAGATAATCGAAACTTTCAATGTTCTTAACGATACCTTTAATCATAATTGAATTAATAACAAAGTGATAATTATGTAAGAAAAAGGAAAAAATAATATCGAAAGGTTTACTTTCATTGAAATTTGTTAAAACTTTTTCAATAAACAGTGAATTTTGAAAATCCAATTGCAATTTGCTTCCTTTTTTTTTTTTTTTTTTTGGAATTATTTTTAACAAAAATGTTTTTCATATTAAATACATGTTAGGAATATCTATTTCAGAAATACAGACTTGTTTTTCTAAACTGCATAATGTTATGACAAAATTAAATTTTATATGCTATTTCTATACCGCCAACATTACTCTCTTCTATTTTAAAAATTACCTATCATTAAAAAGAAAAACTTCCAAATCTAACACATGTCACGGATTTCTATCTAATCTTGGAAGAAAATGTGCATTATTGGGCAAATGTATCTGATTGATAGATGATACTAAATAAATGAACTGAAACTGGATAGCACTGCATTCTAAACACATAGGAAAGATACACTATATGGCCATTAATGACCGGCAATTTTCAATTTTAGACATTTTGTCGAATATTTAGAAATATACTTGACAGATTCTTCTGAAATTTCAGTATTTAAAAAAACAGGTATCAGGGGTCTGTCCACACTTTTCTCACAGGGTCCTGTTTTTGTGAAATTGTGAAGTTTTTCTTATTTTTGTGAAAATTCTAGTCATAATTTTGTGAATTTTAAATTATCGATGTCTTCATGTTCTATCCTTCATATAAAAAAAGCTAAGTAATATGCTCTTTGGTGAGTTCAACTGTTTACTTACAGACCAGATTTTATTTTTAAATGACTAAATTTGTGAAAAATTCAATTTGAAGGTGAAAATATTCTGTGAAAGGTCTATTTAAGAGACAAATAATTTTGTGAAGGGTCCTGTTTTGGGATAAAATGTTTTGTGAAGGGTCCTGTTTGGGGATAAAAAATTTTGTGAAGGGTCCTGTTTTAAGATAAATTATTTTGTGAAGGGTCCTTTAAAGGACCTAAAATTTTCCTAAACATATCCCTGGGTATGATCTTATATTTAACAATGTCGATTTGTTAATGGGGGGGGGGGGCAATTAGGGGCCAACAAAAAAATCAAAGAAAAAATAATACTTGGGATCACCCTGTAAAATGCACGAAATTATCTACCACTACCGAATATAAATAAACAGACATTGTGCAATAAGTGTAATTTTTTGTGTAAGACTAGCACGTATATTAATAGAAATATAGCGATTTATTTAAAAAAATAAAAGAATTCTTGCATATTTTTTGCTTATAACATGCAGGGTTTTCAACCCAATTTAACGCCAGTTTCAGAAAAATTGACAATATAATAGAAACAATATAGTGCAATTGGAATATAGCTATATTAAATATTTTAGGAAATATGAGCAGTTGTATGAAATAATTTTTATCTGTGCATGCGCAAACGATAACAAGGATCATTTTACATAATTTAATATTCTATAGAGCAACTTATTAAAAAAAATCTACTAGTCAAATATCGTAAAAATTCAGAAGGATATCGGCATTAAAGTGAGCAAATTTTTAGTTTTTCTCTAAAAGTAACTGAATGATAAGGAATTTTCCACAAATTGTCAATTTTTATTAACTGACTTTCAGAAAAAAGTATTTAGTAAGTATCAACGAGTAGATTTAGAAAAAATGCTTCGATTTTTATACTTCTTTTGATCATGGTATAGGCTCGTTCTGGTGGTTATCCAATAACTAAAGCATCAATAAAAAATGGAAATTAAAAAAAAAAAAATTAAAAATGACAATTTGTGGAAAATCTCTTATCATTCAGCTGCTTTTAAAGAACAACTAAAAATTTGCTCACTTTAACGCCGATATCTTTCTGAATTTTTACGACATTTGACTAGATTTTTTAAAAATAAGTTGCTCCATAGAGTTGACTATTAAATTATGTAAAATGATCCTTGTTATCGTTCACGCATGCACAGATAAAAATTATTTCATACAACTGCTCATATTACCTAAAATATTTAATATATTTATATTCCAATTGCACTATATTGTTTCTATTATATTTTGTCAATTTTTCTGAAACCGGCGTTAAATTGGGTTGAAAATTCTGCGTGTTATAAGCAAAAATCATGCAAGAATTTAATTTTTTTAAATAAATCGCTATATCTCTATTAATATACGTGCTAGTCTTGCACAAAACATACACATATTGCACAATGTCTATTTATATTCGGTAGCGGTAGATCATTTCGTGCATTTTATTTTACAGGGTGATCCCAAGTATATATATGTTTTCTTTGATTTTTTGTTGCCCCCCTAATTGATCCCCTTATTAAATCGACATTGTTAAATATGAGATCATACCTGTTCATTTCAATCCTGAAATTCCAGATGAATATGTCAAGCATATTTCTAAATATTTGACAAAATGTCTAAAATTGAAAGTTGCCGATCATTAATGGCAATATAGTGTAAGATGCTAGGTATGAAGTTTACTAATATGAAAACAATTTTTTTTTTCACATATGTATCTGTAAGGTCACAAAACAATTACAAAACACACACACACACACACACACAAAAAGAAATTCCAAAATTTATACCCTGTCTTCTATTTCTTGCTGATAATACACCTCCTCAGGATTATCACGTGCCTCTTTGATAGTCCTCTTTGTTGGTACTTCTTTTGGGATGGTGTTAAATTTAACTTCATTGTTTTAAACCTCCATTCAACCATACCAGCTTGAGCGATAGGATCAAAGTATTGTTCCTAAAATGAAAATGTGCAAAAACAATGGTATCGATTTAAAATGTTTCAATGGTTTTAACTTAAAATTTCAAAACACAGACGTAATGATGAGTTTATACGAAAGTGCCTGAAACATACAAAAAAGGAAATTCATTTCCCTCCAATTTACCCAAGCAATAAATTGGACCGATGGGACTGTTGCATAATTAAAAAGATATACAATATAAAGTAAATTATCTGGAATTGTTGGGTTCACGTGTTTTTGGATAACTGGCTACTCACTGCATTAAGCTATCCCTTTGTTGCAATTAAAATTTATTAGAATAATCAGATTAAAGCTCCTTCTCAGAGATAAGTTGCTTTTTCACTTTCCTGTGTTATTCAATGGCCTTTGAAATGCCCCACAATTCTTGGAATATCTCATCACAAAATTCATATTTATAATTAATTTCTTTTTTATTAGATGCTTAGAAGAATTGTTTTCTCAAACTGTCAAAAAATTTAGATTTTGTTAGATTTTGTTTTTGAAAAATCTAAATCACTTCCTTCACTACCTATATATGCACATATTGTTATGAATTGGTATCAATTCTGCCTTATACCAAAATTTAAATTTCTACCCTTTCAGATTTGACGAAAAATCTGAAATCGTAATCTGAAAAAATCGTACTGAAGCTCAAAAATCATTCAAAATAGACTAAACTAACAACTGGCATTGTTGTGGTATTTGTAATTGACTGAATTTAATTTTGAGAAATTATAACCAATCCACGCCTCCTCTAAAAAATATATATACAGTAGAGCACCTAATTCACTGACCTATAATTCATGATAAATTTTTTGAATGTAAACAAAGATTTTTTTTTTTTTAATGTTTGAATGACAACGAAATTTTGAAAACTAATTCAATCAATTTTAATAAAGGACGAAGTTATTTATAGAATACAAGATAAATTTAATAAACCAAAGACAACAATTGATGCCATGTTTAAAAATAAACTAGATGGAATCCGCCAAAACTTGACGGCAACAATTTGAAAGCACCACAGGAAAAAAAAAAAGTATTTTACAGCTAAAGAAATTTTTAAAGGCTAATTTTTAGGAAAACTTTCAATAATTGAAAAAAAAAAACCCTGCATTTTATATCCAGGCAAATGACCCATTATTGCCAGAGTTACATTCACCCAGACACAGTCAAAAGTATTTTTTTACATTACACCCAATGGGAAAATAGTTACTTATTACTTTCTCAGGAAGAGAATTTCGAGAAATTGTCACCGAAAAAATCAATTTCATCAAACGTTAGCTAAAATAAAAACACCAATTTTGTTAAAAGTAGGGATGCCAAAACCTGTGGCCTGCAATGAATTTCGTCAATTTGCCACAAAAAAAATTGAAAATTTCATCAGTCAGTTTAAGAATCGTGAATTTCATTGATCGGGCATGGAAAAATTGTGCGTTTTGTCGATTGTGTACAGGAACATTGAGAATTTCGTTATGGTAAAATAGCGAATTTTCTCGATGCACGAAGAAATTGAGAATTCTGTTGATCGACTGCAGAACCAATCATGATTTTCATCCGTTTATAGAGAGAAAAAGAAATCTCAAATTTGTCAATTTATTGCCTGAAATTTTTTTTTAATTTCATCAGAGATAATGCAGAATCATGAATTTCATGATCAGTCAGAAAAATTGCAAATTTTGTTGATTGATAATCACTAATTCCGTTGGTCAGACACGAAAATATGTTATTTTGTCCATAATGCATGGAAAATAGCGAATTGTCGATCAGTTTCAGAAAAATCAAGAATTTCATTGGTCTGAAATGAAAATATCACAATTTTTGTCGATAATGTGCAGAAAAATCAAATTTCGTCGATCGGCTACTCGAAATAGAATTCTCTCACGTGTGGGCCTCGACAAAACAGACTTTTTCTAAAAAGCCCTTATCTTAAAAAAGTTGTGCACCCGTAATTAAAAAGATCACGAATAAAATAAGTTTTGTCTAAGGATTGCAAATAAAATGAAAATTTCGTCAAAGGATAGGGAACAAATGCATGTATCGTTAGAAGATAGCACTGAAAAGAAAATGGCAACTCCTTCAAAGGATTACGGGAAAAAAAAAGCATATTTTGTAAAAGAATCCGGAAAGAAAATGCACGTTTCGTCAAAAGATAGCAGAAAAAACGTTTTGACAAGGGACCCCCCACCCACAAAAAAATAAATAAATAAATAAATTTCGCCAATGGATCACGCGAAAAATGTGGAATTAGTCATAATGTCGCAGGACCCCCCCCCCCCCCCTTGCGAAATTCATCAAAAGGTCGCTGAAATAAATAAATAAATAAATTTTGCTAAAGCGTTGCAGAAAAAAAAAATTGCCAAAGGGTTGCAAAAAAAATAAAATAAATTTTGCCAAAGTGTTGCAGACACAGTTGTATAATATAGACGCATGTGTGGAAAATTTTCCAAAAATTCGGAACTTTGCGGAAAAATTTTTTTGAAAAAAAAAAAACTTAATTTTTGTCCTTGTAAATTTTTTTTTTAAATACCGAAAAATTAAAAATATTCTCCAATTTTATGTAAGATTTATTTGCCAGACAGATTATTATTCAGGGGTCGACGCAGGTTTTTATTCTTGGGGCCCATTTTGCGAAAAATAACATTTTTTTAACGAAAGTTGAAATACAGTTACTCAAATTTGAACCAAGAATTTATGAACAAAATCATTTTTTACATCCCCTTGCTAAAGTTTCGTAACCTAGTTTTATTTACAAATTACACATTTTAAAGCAGTTTTTATGAAAAAGAATGTTACGTAGGGGGCCTTATTTTATTAAAAGGAATTTTGTGAAGGGGCCTGTTTTATTAAGTTCATTTTTGTGAAGGGGCCCATTTTATTAAATTTATTTTTATGAAGGGGCCTATTTTATTAAATGGAATTTTGTGAAAGGGCCCTAAATAGGCCCCAAATTTTGTCTGCATTGACCCCTGTTATTGTTTGACAGACGTGATTCTGTTCCAAATTTTCAGAAAATTTAAGGCATTTGGTTTTGAAAATTTAAAAAAATCAGCCATCAGTCCAAAAATCCAGACATAAAAAGATACCACTGCGAATTTCAACAAATGGTTGCCGTAAAAACGCAAATTTCGTGAAAGGATCGTAAAAAAAAAAAAAAAGAATTTCATAAAAGGAGTGCAGGAAAAAACGAATTTCGTAAAAGAATAGCGCGGAAAAAGCCTAAATTCTGTCAAAGGATTTTTAAAAAAAAAGAGCAAATTTCGTAAAAGAATCACGGAAAAATGATCATCAATTGATCGGGGAAAAAAAAAAAAAAAAAAAGAAATTTGTCAAAGGGCCACAGAAAAAGGTGTGAATTCCGTAAAAAACGCAAGAAAAACACGAATTTCGTAAAAAGATCGCAGAAAAAACACGAATTTCGTCAAAGGACTGCAAAAAAGAGAGCAAATTTCATCAAAAGCGTGCACGAAAAAAACTAATTTCTTAAAAGCATAATGGAAAGAAGCCCGAATTTTGTCACGATTGTGAAAAAAATGTAAATTTCGTAAAAGAACGCGTAAAAAACTAATTACTTCAAAGAATCGTGAAAAAAAATGCAAATTTCGTCAAAGCGCTGCGTAAAAAGTGCGAAATTTGTCAAAAGATCATAGGAAAATGCGAATTTCGTCAAAGGATTGCGGGAAAAAACTGATTTCATGAAAGGATCGCAGATAAAATGTGAATTTCGTCAAATGATCACAGAAAAAAAAAAAACGAGAATTTCGTCAAACGGCCACAGAAAAAAATGATTTTTGTCAAAGGGCCATGGTAAAAACTCACCGGTCTCTTTAATGATGATACCTATGAATGGACCTCTCCCTACAAAATGTGATTTAGTTGTTTCAGTAGCAATGTCACATTATTTCTGCCCTTCTTATCATGGATTTTTAGCTTTATTTTTTTTAACCAAAATAATTATTCTTTGATTAATATTAATTATTTTTTAATTTTAATGGTAATTACTTTAAAACTACTGTTTTTAAGCCATATCGTTAAAATAACATAACACGGTATTTTACGTTATTAAACATTAAATTAATTTGCAGATAGTTTTTGACCCAATATTTATGTGCACAGAAAGTTTTTGGTTTTATAGAAGTCTGGTTGCAGAAAAACACAAATTTTTCCAAAGGGTTACATAAAAAATGGAAGTCTCTTTAGAAAACAGCACGTACACAAATATCTATGTTTATTATAACAGGGATAGTTTTTAAACTTAAAAAATATACCAAACTAACTTTTGAAATTTTGGGTTTAACCCGAACCCAACTTGCAGGAATTCACACTCAGCCCCAAATCAACCTGAACCAAAAACAGAGTTTACTCAACCTACAACAAAAATAATTATAGATTGTTTTAACAAATGTTAATTCATAGAAGAAACCATTAAATTTAAAATTTTATTAATTAAAAAAAAGGTCATCCTTTAAATAAACACAAAGCAAGTTTTTTTCCCAATATGAAATTTAGTATGTAAATGTAATTGGTTTTATTAAATATTATGTAAAGTTGTTTTAAAAAATGACATTTTAATACCTTTAAACTTTGAAATATAAAAAGGTATTTGGCCAAACAGTTACTATTCGGTTAGCTGAATATTCAGTATTCGGCCAAATCACTATTCGGTACATCATTAAACCTAACTTGCTACTTTGAACAACACTCATAATCTTCAGTTTTAATTTTTAACTGAATTGTTTACATATCAAATACATGTGTCAATTATTAGTTCCTGCCACTTACTGAAATTAGTTTCTGCCTGATGATATGAAAAAGTAAAATGTTTTAAAATTTTACTGCTGTATGATATATTTCTCAAATCATTTTCATTTATTAATTTTTTTTTAGATTATGTGAAATTATGGCTAAATTGATCAGTCGGGGGAGGGGGTACATCATGAAAAAATACCAGAAATTTTAGCGAACACAGTATTGACTAGAATAAAAAAGACTTTTTACTGCAAAAACATTACCCCCGCCACCACCACCACAAGATCCTTTGACAAAATTCATATTTTTTTCATGATTCTTTAGTGAAATTTGAGGTTTTTTTTTTTTTACAATTGTCTGGCAATATTCGCATTTTAATGAAATTAGTGCTTTTTAACTTTTGACAAACTTTGTATTTTTTTTCCCTACCCCATTATGTGAAGATCAGGGTTGGAAAAAAAACGGGTTTTTTTGTAAAAAACCAAAAAAACCGGTTTATTTGGTTTAAACCAGGTTTTTTTGGTTTAAACCGGGTTTTTTTAAATATAATTTCTTATTGCATACTGATGCATATCTGTTGATAAAATAAACATTTTTGGATATTATATAAGTAATATAACTTTTGAAAATATTTAAATTAAATAATTACAGTCAATTATATAGAAAATTGAAATCATTTCTAATTTAAACATTATTAGGAACAGCTATGTCTTATGTTCAAAGTAAACTGCTCTACACAGTGAAACATTGATACCTTGAAAATCGTATGAAGAATCCTTGGATTAATAATATAATAATCAATCAATAAACATTTGATGCTGTTTCATGAATATATTATTCTGCGGTTGTTATTATTAATTTTTAATATCCAAATACTTCTGGTTATTTTGTTTTCTGAGTGATAATTGCAAGTGTCCAAGTCAACATTTTTGGCCATTAGATTCAGCAAATAGCAGAAGAGATTGATTGGTATTATTGAAATGCTATAACTAGCACTCAATTTTTGAAAGCTGTGTTGTTAAACTTCATATCTTAAGTTACTCTTTTAAATTCTTTAAGGATAATATTCCCCAATCCCAATCCAGAAAATTTTCTTTTACAACTTAATCAAAATCTTAAAGATCATTGTATTTTGTTATTAACTGCTAAATTAATCTGCATTTTTTAAATGAAAATATTTTATGTTAAATATTGAATATTATTTATCTATTTTATCTTTTCTAATTTCACATATTTAAAAAAAAACCTTTAGGGTACCAGATATGTTCATCAGCACATGCTAATTTTCATTCTACATGCATAGAAACATGACCTAGTCTCATTACGTCTCATGTTGACTGCTGAGATGAAGTGTTAAAAGTAGAAATTACTTCTATCAATAATTTAAAACAATTAAATTACAAAAAAGAGAAAATATTATATTAGATTTTTTCTAAAAAACCAAATGGTTTTTTTGACAAAAAAACCAATTGGTTTAAACCGCGGTTTAAACCATGGTTAAAACCACTTGGTTTAAACCGTGCCAACCCTGGTGAAGATACTCGCGGGTTAATGCTATTCTTATTTGCATTTTGACATTTTGAATATATATATATATATATATATGTATGTATACATATAATTTTTTTTTTTTGGAGGGGGGGGGGGAAGGGGGGTTGGACATCTGAGCTTGATCCTCATGGCACTCGTTTACTTTTTCAATTTTGATTGCAGAATTTTTTTTTTTTTTTTAGAGAAATTACTTTTACTTTTAGAATCTGTTCCAAAAGTGAAAGTATTGTCTTAAAAAAAAAAAAAACCTGCGATTAAAATTAAAGTAAATAAGGGGCACTGAAGATCAAATCAGCTATACAATGCCACAAAAAAAGAAAAAAAAAATGCAAATGAGATCAGCCAAAAACCTCCTCATAGGAATAGCACTCGAGTGTGTTCACTTGCAGAGACAGGAGCCTTAGTGAGTCCCTGCAAGTGAAGGCACTTGCAAGCTAATGTTATTTTCTAAAAGGGGGGTGGAGAGTATTTTCTAATAACTCGTTTTCATTTGGACATTTTTAAATAATTCTTTTTGCATTGGATAGCTGAGGTCCCTCTCTACATCACTACTCAACAAGTACAAAACATTGACACATTTTCAAATTCATTTTTTAACAGAAAGATATAAAATTGGAAAGCTCGACTATGGAAGAGATTCAGAATTGAACTGTATTTACCATTTTGTGATCAATAAATTACCTGTTGAGTTATAAGCGTTTTTGAACACATGACAAGTTTTTCACTTCTGGGTGGTTTAGTGTTGGGTAGGACACAGAAATTTTTTGATGTTTTTATGAGGTACCTCCAAAAAACATTTGTCATGACAATGTCATGCTTCCAAAGGAATGAGGTGGGTGGGGTTTATATGCAAGAACTAAAATTGAGTTAGGATGGATGTAATTTCTCCCTCCTCCTTGGTGTATGCTGCTTAATCCGACAACTCGAAGTTAGGTGTTAGCTCCGTAGCAGAAACTGTGCAGCACGGCAGCAGCGATGCAGGTTATTTTAAACCTTGCAGATTAATCTACCAGCTTAAAAATAATATTGTGCTTAAAAAAATTCACCAAAAATTTACTTTGATTTAAGAGTTTTTGTATTTCTTATTAATTTTCTATGTGAAATGCAATTTCTGTTTATTTTATGGGTCACTATAAGTATTTAAGATAGTAGCTTGTTTCAGTATTGTTAGGTTGCAGATAAATTTTGGTTTGCTGCAGATGGACATCGAAAATTCTGCTATTGGGGACATTAGGAAAGTGGAACTTTAGTTAGGGTCACCCGGGGTAAAATGGGTATAAAAAAAGCTTTTTTTTTATTTTAATGTTTCATAGCAGAAACATTATGAAATATTATCATGTTTTTGTTCAATATTTTTTACATGTACTTTAGGTCTAAATTCAACATAATTACCCATTTTATCTCAGTTCGGGGTAAAATGGGTATATGCTGGTTAAAGTTGAATTACATTATAATTAATGTATAGACCATTTAAAAGTTTTGTACCTTCATCCGCTGAATCATATGTAAACTGGGGCGAGGAGGGAAGACAAAAAACTGTCTCTTTCACTTTGTTTACATTTTTTTCTTGACAAATAAAATCTCTTATGAAACTAATAGAAATAAGATACAAGTACACACAAATCCTATCCCCCACCCCCCCAAACTGTTCTTAATTTTCACCACATCAATTTACGTCCATGCTCTGAATCATGTTTCTAACAGTGTTTCATTTTAAAAGTTGTTTTTTTTTTTTATTTAATGCAGCTCAAAAGCAGATAGATATCAGCATGAGTATCTGTAGGAAAAAATGAGAAATTAAGTTAACTGAAAAATATTTTAAATCAAAAGCAATTTATAAAGTTAACTAGCTATAAGTGAATGAAAATTTATGTACAAAATATGTATATGGCAACGACTGGTACAGCTTGGTTGAGATAGACTTCCTGACAATTTGGGATGCCTCCACATCAGCAGACTTAGATAAAATGTAAAACTGTCTGCGAACTCAAATAATTTCTTTAAAATTTTCTGCAAAAAACGCTGTGCTCCTCCCGAGTGCTGTATTGCCGCCAAAAGCAAAAATGAAAAGTTATATACAAGCACATAAACATTCACTAAAATTTCCAACCAAATAAACTTTATTTAAAAAGATTTGAACATTTAACATTTATTTTTTAACACAAACTTTATTTTTAACCTGTTAAATTAATCTGCAAAGCCTAACATAATCTGCAGCACCCGCGTCAGTGCTGCACTGTTTCTGCTACCGGCCCTGGCAGGAGGGAGGGGGGAAAGGAATTGTACCCGCCGTTCCGGCATAAGCACCGCACTTACAATATTTTAAAGTTTTTAACTCGTATGAGCCGCGACGCTTCTTCCAAAAAATACTGTACTATGGTACATGGCAAATACTTTCTAGCAAACTTTTTTTTTTCTCCCGTTTAAAAATAGTCTACAGACCTTGTCAATAGTCTGCAACGTGCGTTACACCGATTCTTCGCCTGGTGTCTTGTTAATTGCTTTTTTTAAATAAAGAAACTTGAAAAAAAAAAACCCCATCAAAACTGCCTGCAAACTTTGAAAATTTTCTGCGAACGGCGTTCGCGTGTTCGTCTATATCATCTCACTCTGCACATCAGCAATGTCGTCTTTCTCAAGGAAGACTTAATCCGGCAGATTACTTTGTTGCAAACTTTACAGTGTATTCATCTTCATAAAGGATATCAATAATAAGACCTGTAAATTCTTGAACAGACTTCTTTACACTGAATTTCACAACGACCCAGCCACCAATCATTGGATTCACTGCAGCGAGAACCTTTGGTTTAACTTCCTTGGATTGCTTCGACTCTTTTTACTGTTTATCCTGTTATAAGGGTGTATTCAGATCCAAACTGCTTATTTTCTGATTCATTTTTGCTTTCAAACGCCTCAAACTGGGAAATTCTTTTATTTAGAAACTACATAATGCGCCGTGCTTTTCGATTTTTTGATAAATGCAGAAAATATTGTCAAAGTGGGCGTTTTGAACCGAATTTTCGGAAGCGGGAGATCTGGGAATGAAAAAAATGGTCATACAGAGAAAATAATTGTTTAAAAATCAAATTCTAATGAATTGAGCGAAAAATGAAATCACACGGCCTCTTATGCATCTCTTCAAAAATCACCCCAGCAAGTTCCATGTTGTTACTTTTAAAAATGAGTCTGAAAATGTCCCAGAAAATTTTGAGCTGTTGAGGGTGGAAAAATATTTTTTCGAATACACCCTTAATCCACCCAATTTAATAAAGTTAGAACATATGTTTTAATTTAATTTATGGCCGGAAATATGGTACTTTGATTTAATGTGATTTTTCAAAAATTGTCGGTTAACAGTGATTTTTAATGTTTACATTCCAAAGCGAAGTGCGGATAACAGATGTTCGCAACTAATTTATAGCCTAATTTCATATAACAAAGCACAATTTCAGTTTTAAACACAGGATCAATAACAATTTGCTCTCAAAAGTCTTTCAATTTTGATCAATTTTCATACATTCATATCTTGACCTCAACTAGCATAAAAAAGATGGCTTATACCTATTTTACCCCATGTGACAAGAAATGCTATAAAATTTTTTTGAATAAATAAATTTACTCATTTTTTGAGTTTTCTATTAGAAAAATCCTTCTTTAAAATCCAAACAGTTTATTTTTTACGATCAAAAATGCTTATAACTCAACAGCTAATTTATTGATCACAAAATGGTAAATACAGTTCAATTCCGAATCACTTTCACAATACATAACAAATTCTTCCTGTAGTATATTTTTCTGGAAAGAGGTTTTTCATTCAGTAAAAACACTTTGTTCTACTTTCTGAAAAACAAAATGACTGCTAAGCCCAGTATATATGTAGCTAGTTTGTTTTTACCAAGTTTAAATAACCCTTCTTACAGTCTCATTTCCCAATATGAACCAAAATTTAATTTTAAATAACAGAAATGTATCAAAACACCCAAAAGACAGTGGACAACCTCTGGCCCAGTAATGGACAGGACAACCCATAAAAAGTAATAAATATAATTGTTTTTATGACTGTACTTAGAAACAGAATTTAATGAATACGTAGAATGAAACAAAATAGTTATTTTCAAATAAATTTAACAATTAGGATACCAGTTATTAATAAAATATTTGTGATAATCATTTACTGTTTCCATCAGTTATTGTAATTAAAAGAAGATCGATGTTTTAATTATTTTAGATGGATAGTTTAAAATACTAAATATCAGGCAATTACAGCTATCAAATTATTGAAACGGGAATTTAAAAGGTATAATTAAAAAAAAGTTTTGGAATATTAGTGTTTAGTCTCACTATTTTTAGCAATTATTCTTCCAGAGACTACTTGATGTATCATTTATAATAATTAATATTACAAATATGAAAGAAATGATATTTTGAGTTGAATATTTTAAACACTAAATAAAATAATTTCAAAATAAAACTGTAGAACTGATGTTTGAGGCCACTGATCTGCAGATTTACTTGTTTCATGAATATTATCTATAACTTTCATTAATAGTATTACTTTTTTTTTTTGTGTGTGTGTGTGTGTGGCGGGGGGTTCAGAGGTGAACAAGGAAACATTTAAGACAGAAAATAGATTTTTAATAGCTTCTGTAACTTAATTGTTTTTATTTAAACGGAGAGAGATTAAGCCCTATGAGCCCCTCTTTGACTGTGCTCTTAAACAATAATTTCTGCTTCCTGGCTGATTTAATTGCCAGATTATAAAATATGCAAGGTATATATAAAAAAAGCATAAAATATTAAAATTTTATCAATCAATAAAATAACTTAAAAGCAGTTATTTATAAAAATTTTAGTGTTATTACATTCTGGTAAGTGCAATTTAAAAATTAAAAATTGATTACTTAAGTTTTCAGTTAAGTCAAAGGATTTTAAATGCATTATGAACGTTACTGAAATTGCATTTTTAGCAATGCTTACATGGGGTGTCCTTTACTGGAAATTGACTAATTAAGTGTTCCAGTAATGAACACAGACAGGTCTTAAAATCTTAAAAATAAATGAAATTTTGTAAATGGCCGTTAGTACATAAAATTCTAAGTTTTCTATTGCTACTCAAACAAAAACATTCAAATATTGCAAGAAAATAAAAAATATATAAATTAATTAAACAAAGCCATTTCTTAACCTCTTCATTAAGATTTTCACAGAAAAACAGCGAAACTTTAAAACATTTTCTGCTTCCTGATGGGTTTGATTAAAAGTGTCAACAATAACCCAGTGCAAGGGGGAATTATAAAATAAATAATTAAAGATAAATATTTATCTGTTATTTTTTTTTTAACCAAAAACATCAAGGGCTGTCCATTACTGGCACATCTACCTATTATAGAGATGGAAACAATTCTTTCGAAATTCTTGTAATTTTTCACAAAATTATTTACAAATTAGAAAACATATTTTTGGTTGATATGATTCATTTGAAAAATTACTTTCACAAAATACTTAGTACTGTTATATCTGACAAAGTTTGTCAATCGAAAATAAAACCTTTTATTATTTTCACCTCCCCTCATCCCCCCTTGGTTTTACATGACGCTATGATCAGCTTATTTATTTATTTATCAACAAAGTAATAAACAGGACATTTTAAACGAAAATAAATAAGTAAAAAATAAAAGGGCAGAACAATTTTAAAATATAGAAGCACTTCTAAAATAAGCTGCCGGCAGTGACGCTGAGCGTATGCAGGAATCTTTAGTTATTTATTTTTACAACAAATTAAGAAATGCAAGAGAATTTTTTCAAAATTTTAAAGCTTTATATGCTAGGGAGGCACAGTATGTGTGTAAATTAAGTTAGTGTGTATACGAAATCCGTTACCACGTGCTTCAAGATTAAAATAAAATCAGTACATACAATTCCACTAAAAACTAAGTATAAATTAAATGCTTTTATAAAACTTACCGAGTAAAACAGGTCCATCCTCTTCCTCAATGTTTCATCATTAAGTAAACTTCTTTAACTTAATGTTTACATTCGCCATCTTGTGAGGACAGGCGCGACGGCGAGACGAGACGAGACGAACGAATCGCAAAGAACGGCTCGATAATGAGTGAATTTTTATCAAGTTGAGTTGTTTCATTTCAGCTCTCCTTGAGCACAATAGAAAAATAACAGCTGAAATCAAGTTGAGCTAAACATTTAAAAATCAACTCATTCACGATCCAATAAATTAGAACTCATTTTTGAGCAACCAAATCCACTCATTCGTTTTAAGAGAGTAGTCGTTTCAGCTTTATTATTTATTTAGAAATTAATTTTCAGTGGTGCACCGGAATTCATTTCATAAATATTGCGTGTTTTACATGCGGTAACTCTTTCTGATGAATTTTCTAACAATGCTTTGATTGTTGAAACAATATAGCCGGTTCAGCTTTATTATTTATTTAGAAATTAATTTTCAGCGGTGCACCAGAATTCAATTCATAAATATTTCGTGTTTGATATGCGGTAACTCTTTCTGATGAATTTTCTAACAATGTTTTTATATTTGAAACAATATAGTCGGTTAAGATTTATTATTTATTTAGAAATTAATTTTCAGCGGTGCACCAGAATTCAATTCATAAGTATTCCGTGTTTTATATTCGGTAACTCTTTCTGATGAATTTTCTAACAATGCTTTGATTGTTGAAACAATATAGTAGGTTCAGCTTTATTATTTATTTAGAAATTAATTTTCAGCGGTGCACCAGAATTCAATTCATAAATATTTCGTGTTTGATATGCGGTAACTCTTTCTGATGAATTTTCTAACAATGTTTTTATATTTGAAACAATATAGTCGGTTAAGATTTATTATTTATTTAGAAATTAATTTTCAGCGGTGCACCGGAATTCATTTCATAAATATTGCGTGTTTTACATGCGGTAACTATTTCTGATGAATTTTCTAACAATTCTTTGATTGTTGAAACAATATAGCCGGTTCAGCTTTATTATTTATTTAGAAATTAATTTTCAGCGGTGCACCAGAATTCAATTCATAAATATTCCGTGTTTTATGTGCGGTAACTCTTTCTGATGAATTTTCTAACAATGCTTTGATTGTTGAAACAATATAGTCGGTTCAGCTTTATTATTTATTTAGAAATTAATTTGCAGCGGTGCACCCGAATTCAATTCATAAATATTCCGTGTTTTATATGCGGTAACTCTTTCTGATGAATTTTCTAACAATGCTTTGATTGTTGAAACAATATAGTCGTTTCAGCTTTATTATTTATTAAGAAATTAATTTTCAGTGGTGCACCGGAATTCAATTCATAAATATTGCGTGTTTTACATGTGGTAACTCTTTCTGATGAATTTTCTAACAATGCTTTGATTGTTGAATCAATATAGTCGGTTCAGCTTTATTATTTATTTAGAAATTAATTTTCAGCGGTGCACCAGAATTCAATTCATAAATATTCCGTGTTTTATGTGCGGTAACTCTTTCTGATGAATTTTCTAACAATGCTTTGATTGTTGAAACAATATAGTCGATTCAGCTTTATTATTTATTTAGAAATTATTTTTCAGCGGTGCACCGGAATTCAATTCATAAAGATTGCGTGTTTTATATGCGGTAACTCTTTCTGATGAATTTTCTAACAATGCTTTGATTGTTGAAACAATATAGTCGGTTCAGCTTTATTATATATTTAGAAATTAATTTTCAGCGGTGCAGCGGAATTCAATTCATAATTATTGCGTGTTTTATATGCGGTAACTCTTTCTGATGCATTTTCTAACAATGCTTTGATTGTTGAAACAGTATCGTCGGTTCAGCTTTATTATTTATTTAGAAATTAATTTTCAGCGGTGCACCGGAATTCAATTCATAAATATTCCGTGTTTTATATGCGGTAACTCTTTCTGATGAATTTTCTAACAATGTTTTTATATTTGAAACAATATAGTTGGTTATGCTTTATTATTTATTTAGAAATTAATTTTCAGCGGTGCAATAGAATTCAATTCATAAACACTCCGTGTTTTATATGCGGTAACACTTTCTGATGAATTTTCTAACAATGCTTTGTTCGTTGAAACAATATAGTCTGTTCAGCTTTATTATTTATTTAGAAATTAATTTTCTGCGGTGCACCGGAATTCAATTCATAAATAGTGCGTGTTTTATATGCGGTAACTCTTTCTGATGAATTTTCTAACAATGTTTCTATTGTTGAAACAATATAGTCGGTTCAGCTTTATTATTTATTTAGAAATTAATTTCCAGCGTGCACCGGAATTCAATTCATAAATATTCCGTGTTTTACATGCGGTAACTCTTTCTGATGAATTTTCTAACAATGCTTTGATTGTTGAAACAATATAGCCGGTTCAGCTTTATTATTTATTTAGAAATTAATTTTCAGCGGTGCACCAGAATTCAATTCATAAATATTCCGTGTTTTATGTGCGGTAACTCTTTCTGATGAATTTTCTAACAATGCTTTGATTGTTGAAACAATATAGTCTGTTCAGCTTTAATATTTATTTAGAAATTAATTTTCAGCGGTGCACCGGAATTCCATTCATAAATATTCCGTGTTTTATATTCGGTAACTCTTTCTGATGAATTTTCTAACAATGTTTTGTTTGTTGAAACAATATAGTCTGTTCAGCTTTAATATTTATTTAGAAATTAATTTTCAGCGGTGCACCGGAATTCCATTCATAAATACTCCGTGTTTTATATGCGGTAACTCTTTCTGATGAATTTTCTAACAATGCTTTGATTGTTGAAACAATATAGTCTGTTCAGCTTTATTATTTATTTAGAAATTAATTTTCAGCGGTGCACCAGAATTCAATTCATAAATATTTCGTGTTTGATATGCGGTAACTCTTTCTGATGAATTTTCTAAGAATGTTTTTATATTTGAAACAATATAGTCGGTTAAGATTTATTATTTATTTAGAAATTTATTTTCAGCGGTGCACCAGAATTCAATTCATAAATATTCCGTGTTTTATATTCGGTAACTCTTTCTGATGAATTTTCTAACAATGCTTTGATTGTTGAAACAATATAGTAGGTTCAGCTTTATTATTTATTTAGAAATTAATTTTCAGCGGTGCACCAGAATTCAATTCATAAATATTTCGTGTTTGATATGCGGTAACTCTTTCTGATGAATTTTCTAACAATGTTTTTATATTTGAAACAATATAGTCGGTTAAGATTTATTATTTTTTTAGAAATTAATTTTCAGTGGTGCACCGGAATTCAATTCATAAATATTGCGTGTTTTACATGTGGTAACTCTTTCTGATGAATTTTCTAACAATGCTTTGATTGTTGAATCAATATAGTCGGTTCAGCTTTATTATTTATTTAGAAATTAATTTTCAGCGGTGCACCAGAATTCAATTCATAAATATTCCGTGTTTTATGTGCGGTAACTCTTTCTGATGAATTTTCTAACAATGCTTTGATTGTTGAAACAATATAGTCGATTCAGCTTTATTATTTATTTAGAAATTATTTTTCAGCGGTGCACCGGAATTCAATTCATAAAGATTGCGTGTTTTATATGCGGTAACTCTTTCTGATGAATTTTCTAACAATGCTTTGATTGTTGAAACAATATAGTCGGTTCAGCTTTATTATATATTTAGAAATTAATTTTCAGCGGTGCAGCGGAATTCAATTCATAATTATTGCGTGTTTTATATGCGGTAACTCTTTCTGATGCATTTTCTAACAATGCTTTGATTGTTGAAACAGTATCGTCGGTTCAGCTTTATTATTTATTTAGAAATTAATTTTCAGCGGTGCACCGGAATTCAATTCATAAATATTCCGTGTTTTATATGCGGTAACTCTTTCTGATGAATTTTCTAACAATGTTTTTATATTTGAAACAATATAGTTGGTTATGCTTTATTATTTATTTAGAAATTAATTTTCAGCGGTGCAATAGAATTCAATTCATAAACACTCCGTGTTTTATATGCGGTAACACTTTCTGATGAATTTTCTAACAATGCTTTGTTCGTTGAAACAATATAGTCTGTTCAGCTTTATTATTTATTTAGAAATTAATTTTCTGCGGTGCACCGGAATTCAATTCATAAATAGTGCGTGTTTTATATGCGGTAACTCTTTCTGATGAATTTTCTAACAATGTTTCTATTGTTGAAACAATATAGTCGGTTCAGCTTTATTATTTATTTAGAAATTAATTTCCAGCGTGCACCGGAATTCAATTCATAAATATTCCGTGTTTTACATGCGGTAACTCTTTCTGATGAATTTTCTAACAATGCTTTGATTGTTGAAACAATATAGCCGGTTCAGCTTTATTATTTATTTAGAAATTAATTTTCAGCGGTGCACCAGAATTCAATTCATAAATATTCCGTGTTTTATGTGCGGTAACTCTTTCTGATGAATTTTCTAACAATGCTTTGATTGTTGAAACAATATAGTCTGTTCAGCTTTAATATTTATTTAGAAATTAATTTTCAGCGGTGCACCGGAATTCCATTCATAAATATTCCGTGTTTTATATTCGGTAACTCTTTCTGATGAATTTTCTAACAATGTTTTGTTTGTTGAAACAATATAGTCTGTTCAGCTTTAATATTTATTTAGAAATTAATTTTCAGCGGTGCACCGGAATTCCATTCATAAATACTCCGTGTTTTATATGCGGTAACTCTTTCTGATGAATTTTCTAACAATGCTTTGATTGTTGAAACAATATAGTCTGTTCAGCTTTATTATTTATTTAGAAATTAATTTTCAGCGGTGCACCAGAATTCAATTCATAAATATTTCGTGTTTGATATGCGGTAACTCTTTCTGATGAATTTTCTAACAATGTTTTTATATTTGAAACAATATAGTCGGTTAAGATTTATTATTTATTTAGAAATTTATTTTCAGCGGTGCACCAGAATTCAATTCATAAATATTCCGTGTTTTATATTCGGTAACTCTTTCTGATGAATTTTCTAACAATGCTTTGATTGTTGAAACAATATAGTAGGTTCAGCTTTATTATTTATTTAGAAATTAATTTTCAGCGGTGCACCAGAATTCAATTCATAAATATTTCGTGTTTGATATGCGGTAACTCTTTCTGATGAATTTTCTAACAATGTTTTTATATTTGAAACAATATAGTCGGTTAAGATTTATTATTTTTTTAGAAATTAATTTTCAGCGGTGCACCGGAATTCATTTCATAAATATTGCGTGTTTTACATGCGGTAACTCTTTCTGATGAATTTTCTAACAATTCTTTGATTGTTGAAACAATATAGCCGGTTCAGCTTTATTATTTATTTAGAAATTAATTTTCAGCGGTGCACCAGAATTCAATTCATAAATATTCCGTGTTTTATGTGCGGTAACTCTTTCTGATGAATTTTCTAACAATGCTTTGATTGTTGAAACAATATAGTCGGTTCAGCTTTATTATTTATTTAGAAATTAAATTGCAGCGGTGCACCCGAATTCAATTCATAAATATTCCGTGTTTTATATGCGGTAACTCTTTCTGATGAATTTTCTAACAATGCTTTGATTGTTGAAACAATATAGTCGTTTCAGCTTTATTATTTATTAAGAAATTAATTTTTAGTGGTGCACCGGAATTCAATTCATAAATATTGCGTGTTTTACATGTGGTAACTCTTTCTGATGAATTTTCTAACAATGCTTTGATTGTTGAATCAATATAGTCGGTTCAGCTTTATTATTTATTTAGAAATTAATTTTCAGCGGTGCACCAGAATTCAATTCATAAATATTCCGTGTTTTATGTGCGGTAACTCTTTCTGATGAATTTTCTAACAATGCTTTGATTGTTGAAACAATATAGTCGATTCAGCTTTATTATTTATTTAGAAATTATTTTTCAGCGGTGCACCGGAATTCAATTCATAAAGATTGCGTGTTTTATATGCGGTAACTCTTTCTGATGAATTTTCTAACAATGCTTTGATTGTTGAAACAATATAGTCGGTTCAGCTTTATTATATATTTAGAAATTAATTTTCAGCGGTGCAGCGGAATTCAATTCATAATTATTGCGTGTTTTATATGCGGTAACTCTTTCTGATGCATTTTCTAACAATGCTTTGATTGTTGAAACAGTATCGTCGGTTCAGCTTTATTATTTATTTAGAAATTAATTTTCAGCGGTGCACCGGAATTCAATTCATAAATATTCCGTGTTTTATATGCGGTAACTCTTTCTGATGAATTTTCTAACAATGTTTTTATATTTGAAACAATATAGTTGGTTATGCTTTATTATTTATTTAGAAATTAATTTTCAGCGGTGCAATAGAATTCAATTCATAAACACTCCGTGTTTTATATGCGGTAACACTTTCTGATGAATTTTCTAACAATGCTTTGTTCGTTGAAACAATATAGTCTGTTCAGCTTTATTATTTATTTAGAAATTAATTTTCTGCGGTGCACCGGAATTCAATTCATAAATAGTGCGTGTTTTATATGCGGTAACTCTTTCTGATGAATTTTCTAACAATGTTTCTATTGTTGAAACAATATAGTCGGTTCAGCTTTATTATTTATTTAGAAATTAATTTCCAGCGGTGCACCGGAATTCAATTCATAAATATTCCGTGTTTTACATGCGGTAACTCTTTCTGATGAATTTTCTAACAATGCTTTGATTGTTGAAACAATATAGCCGGTTCAGCTTTATTATTTATTTAGAAATTAATTTTCAGCGGTGCACCAGAATTCAATTCATAAATATTCCGTGTTTTATGTGCGGTAACTCTTTCTGATGAATTTTCTAACAATGCTTTGATTGTTGAAACAATATAGTCTGTTCAGCTTTAATATTTATTTAGAAATTAATTTTCAGCGGTGCACCGGAATTCCATTCATAAATATTCCGTGTTTTATATTCGGTAACTCTTTCTGATGAATTTTCTAACAATGTTTTGTTTGTTGAAACAATATAGTCTGTTCAGCTTTAATATTTATTTAGAAATTAATTTTCAGCGGTGCACCGGAATTCCATTCATAAATACTCCGTGTTTTATATGCGGTAACTCTTTCTGATGAATTTTCTAACAATGCTTTGATTGTTGAAACAATATAGTCTGTTCAGCTTTATTATTTATTTAGAAATTAATTTTCAGCGGTGCACCAGAATTCAATTCATAAATATTTCGTGTTTGATATGCGGTAACTCTTTCTGATGAATTTTCTAACAATGTTTTTATATTTGAAACAATATAGTCGGTTAAGATTTATTATTTATTTAGAAATTTATTTTCAGCGGTGCACCAGAATTCAATTCATAAATATTCCGTGTTTTATATTCGGTAACTCTTTCTGATGAATTTTCTAACAATGCTTTGATTGTTGAAACAATATAGTAGGTTCAGCTTTATTATTTATTTAGAAATTAATTTTATGCGGTGCACCAGAATTCAATTCATAAATATTTCGTGTTTGATATGCGGTAACTCTTTCTGATGAATTTTCTAACAATGTTTTTATATTTGAAACAATATAGTCGGTTAAGATTTATTATTTTTTTAGAAATTAATTTTCAGCGGTGCACCGGAATTCATTTCATAAATATTGCGTGTTTTACATGCGGTAACTCTTTCTGATGAATTTTCTAACAATTCTTTGATTGTTGAAACAATATAGCCGGTTCAGCTTTATTATTTATTTAGAAATTAATTTTCAGCGGTGCACCAGAATTCAATTCATAAATATTCCGTGTTTTATGTGCGGTAACTCTTTCTGATGAATTTTCTAACAATGCTTTGATTGTTGAAACAATATAGTCGGTTCAGCTTTATTATTTATTTAGAAATTAATTTGCAGCGGTGCACCCGAATTCAATTCATAAATATTCCGTGTTTTATATGCGGTAACTCTTTCTGATGAATTTTCTAACAATGCTTTGATTGTTGAAACAATATAGTCGTTTCAGCTTTATTATTTATTAAGAAATTAATTTTTAGTGGTGCACCGGAATTCAATTCATAAATATTGCGTGTTTTACATGTGGTAACTCTTTCTGATGAATTTTCTAACAATGCTTTGATTGTTGAATCAATATAGTCGGTTCAGCTTTATTATTTATTTAGAAATTAATTTTCAGCGGTGCACCAGAATTCAATTCATAAATATTCCGTGTTTTATGTGCGGTAACTCTTTCTGATGAATTTTCTAACAATGCTTTGATTGTTGAAACAATATAGTCGATTCAGCTTTATTATTTATTTAGAAATTATTTTTCAGCGGTGCACCGGAATTCAATTCATAAAGATTGCGTGTTTTATATGCGGTAACTCTTTCTGATGAATTTTCTAACAATGCTTTGATTGTTGAAACAATATAGTCGGTTCAGCTTTATTATATATTTAGAAATTAATTTTCAGCGGTGCAGCGGAATTCAATTCATAATTATTGCGTGTTTTATATGCGGTAACTCTTTCTGATGCATTTTCTAACAATGCTTTGATTGTTGAAACAGTATTGTCGGTTCAGCTTTATTATTTATTTAGAAATTAATTTTCAGCGGTGCACCGGAATTCATTTCATTAATATTCCGTGTTTTATATGCTGTAACTCTTTCTGATGAATTTTCTAATAATGCTTTGTTTGTTGAAACAATATAGTCTGTTCAGCTTTAATATTTATTTAGAAATTAATTTTCAGCGGTGCACCGGAATTCCATTCATAAATACTCCGTGTTTTATATGCGGTAACTCTTTCTGATGAATTTTCTAACAATGCTTTGATTGTTGAAACAATATAGTCTGTTCAGCTTTATTATTTATTTAGAAATTAATTTTCAGCGGTGCACCAGAATTCAATTCATAAATATTTCGTGTTTGATATGCGGTAACTCTTTCTGATGAATTTTCTAACAATGTTTTTATATTTGAAACAATATAGTCGGTTAAGATTTATTATTTATTTAGAAATTTATTTTCAGCGGTGCACCAGAATTCAATTCATAAATATTCCGTGTTTTATATTCGGTAACTCTTTCTGATGAATTTTCTAACAATGCTTTGATTGTTGAAACAATATAGTAGGTTCAGCTTTATTATTTATTTAGAAATTAATTTTCAGCGGTGCACCAGAATTCAATTCATAAATATTTCGTGTTTGATATGCGGTAACTCTTTCTGATGAATTTTCTAACAATGTTTTTATATTTGAAACAATATAGTCGGTTAAGATTTATTATTTTTTTAGAAATTAATTTTCAGCGGTGCACCGGAATTCATTTCATAAATATTGCGTGTTTTACATGCGGTAACTCTTTCTGATGAATTTTCTAACAATTCTTTGATTGTTGAAACAATATAGCCGGTTCAGCTTTATTATTTATTTAGAAATTAATTTTCAGCGGTGCACCAGAATTCAATTCATAAATATTCCGTGTTTTATGTGCGGTAACTCTTTCTGATGAATTTTCTAACAATGCTTTGATTGTTGAAACAATATAGTCGGTTCAGCTTTATTATTTATTTAGAAATTAATTTGCAGCGGTGCACCCGAATTCAATTCATAAATATTCCGTGTTTTATATGCGGTAACTCTTTCTGATGAATTTTCTAACAATGCTTTGATTGTTGAAACAATATAGTCGTTTCAGCTTTATTATTTATTAAGAAATTAATTTTTAGTGGTGCACCGGAATTCAATTCATAAATATTGCGTGTTTTACATGTGGTAACTCTTTCTGATGAATTTTCTAACAATGCTTTGATTGTTGAATCAATATAGTCGGTTCAGCTTTATTATTTATTTAGAAATTAATTTTCAGCGGTGCACCAGAATTCAATTCATAAATATTCCGTGTTTTATGTGCGGTAACTCTTTCTGATGAATTTTCTAACAATGCTTTGATTGTTGAAACAATATAGTCGATTCAGCTTTATTATTTATTTAGAAATTATTTTTCAGCGGTGCACCGGAATTCAATTCATAAAGATTGCGTGTTTTATATGCGGTAACTCTTTCTGATGAATTTTCTAACAATGCTTTGATTGTTGAAACAATATAGTCGGTTCAGCATTATTATATATTTAGAAATTAATTTTCAGCGGTGCAGCGGAATTCAATTCATAATTATTGCGTGTTTTATATGCGGTAACTCTTTCTGATGCATTTTCTAACAATGCTTTGATTGTTGAAACAGTATTGTCGGTTCAGCTTTATTATTTATTTAGAAATTAATTTTCAGCGGTGCACCGGAATTCAATTCATAAATATTCCGTGTTTTATATGCGGTAACTCTTTCTGATGAATTTTCTAACAATGTTTTTATATTTGAAACAATATAGTTGGTTATGCTTTATTATTTATTTAGAAATTAATTTTCAGCGGTGCAATAGAATTCAATTCATAAACACTCCGTGTTTTATATGCGGTAACACTTTCTGATGAATTTTCTAACAATGCTTTGTTCGTTGAAACAATATAGTCTGTTCAGCTTTATTATTTATTTAGAAATTAATTTTCTGCGGTGCACCGGAATTCAATTCATAAATAGTGCGTGTTTTATATGCGGTAACTCTTTCTGATGAATTTTCTAACAATGTTTCTATTGTTGAAACAATATAGTCGGTTCAGCTTTATTATTTATTTAGAAATTAATTTCCAGCGGTGCACCGGAATTCAATTCATAAATATTCCGTGTTTTACATGCGGTAACTCTTTCTGATGAATTTTCTAACAATGCTTTGATTGTTGAAACAATATAGCCGGTTCAGCTTTATTATTTATTTAGAAATTAATTTTCAGCGGTGCACCAGAATTCAGTTCATAAATATTCCGTGTTTTATGTGCGGTAACTCTTTCTGATGAATTTTCTAACAATGCTTTGATTGTTGAAACAATATAGTCGGTTCAGCTTTATTATTTATTTAGAAATTAATCTGCAGCCGTGCACCCGAATTCATTTCATTAATATTCCGTGTTTTATATGCGGTAACTCTTTCTGATGAATTTTCTAATAATGCTTTGATTGTTGAAACAATATAGTTGTTTCAGCTTTATTATTTATTTAGAAATTAATTTTCAGCGGTGCACCGGAATTCCATTCATAAATATTCCGTGTTTTATATTCGGTAACTCTTTCTGATGAATTTTCTAACAATGTTTTGTTTGTTGAAACAATATAGTCTGTTCAGCTTTAATATTTATTTAGAAATTAATTTTCAGCGGTGCACCGGAATTCCATTCATAAATACTCCGTGTTTTATATGCGGTAACTCTTTCTGATGAATTTTCTAACAATGCTTTGATTGTTGAAACAATATAGTCTGTTCAGCTTTATTATTTATTTAGAAATTAATTTTCAGCGGTGCACCAGAATTCAATTCATAAATATTTCGTGTTTGATATGCGGTAACTCTTTCTGATGAATTTTCTAACAATGTTTTTATATTTGAAACAATATAGTCGGTTAAGATTTATTATTTATTTAGAAATTAATTTTCAGCGGTGCACCAGAATTCAATTCATAAGTATTCCGTGTTTTATATTCGGTAACTCTTTCTGATGAATTTTCTAACAATGCTTTGATTGTTGAAACAATATAGTAGGTTCAGCTTTATTATTTATTTAGAAATTAATTTTCAGCGGTGCACCAGAATTCAATTCATAAATATTTCGTGTTTGATATGCGGTAACTCTTTCTGATGAATTTTCTAACAATGTTTTTATATTTGAAACAATATAGTCGGTTAAGATTTATTATTTTTTTAGAAATTAATTTTCAGCGGTGCACCGGAATTCATTTCATAAATATTGCGTGTTTTACATGCGGTAACTCTTTCTGATGAATTTTCTAACAATTCTTTGATTGTTTAAACAATATAGCCGGTTCAGCTTTATTATTTATTTAGAAATTAATTTTCAGCGGTGCACCAGAATTCAATTCATAAATATTCCGTGTTTTATGTGCGGTAACTCTTTCTGATGAATTTTCTAACAATGCTTTGATTGTTGAAACAATATAGTCGGTCCAGCTTTATTATTTATTTAGTAATTAATTTGCAGCGGTGCACCCGAATTCAATTCATAAATATTCCGTGTTTTATATGCGGTAACTCTTTCTGATGAATTTTCTAACAATGCTTTGATTGTTGAAACAATATAGTCGTTTCAGCTTTATTATTTATTAAGAAATTAATTTTCAGTGGTGCACCGGATTTCAATTCATAAATATTGCGTGTTTTACATGTGGTAACTCTTTCTGATGAATTTTCTAACAATGCTTTGATTGTTGAATCAATATAGTCGGTTCAGCTTTATTATTTATTTAGAAATTAATTTTCAGCGGTGCACCAGAATTCAATTCATAAATATTCCGTGTTTTATGTGCGGTAACTCTTTCTGATGAATTTTCTAACAATGCTTTGATTGTTGAAACAATATAGTCGATTCAGCTTTATTATTTATTTAGAAATTATTTTTCAGCGGTGCACCGGAATTCAATTCATAAAGATTGCGTGTTTTATATGCGGTAACTCTTTCTGATGCATTTTCTAACAATGCTTTGATTGTTGAAACAGTATTGTCGGTTCAGCTTTATTATTTATTTAGAAATTAATTTTCAGCGGTGCACCGGAATTCAATTCATAAATATTCCGTGTTTTATGTGCGGTAACTCTTTCTGATGAATTTTCTAACAATGCTTTGATTGTTGAAACAATATAGTCGGTCCAGCTTTATTATTTATTTAGTAATTAATTTGCAGCGGTGCACCCGAATTCAATTCATAAATATTCCGTGTTTTATATGCGGTAACTCTTTCTGATGAATTTTCTAACAATGCTTTGATTGTTGAAACAATATAGTCGTTTCAGCTTTATTATTTATTAAGAAATTAATTTTCAGTGGTGCACCGGATTTCAATTCATAAATATTGCGTGTTTTACATGTGGTAACTCTTTCTGATGAATTTTCTAACAATGCTTTGATTGTTGAATCAATATAGTCGGTTCAGCTTTATTATTTATTTAGAAATTAATTTTCAGCGGTGCACCAGAATTCAATTCATAAATATTCCGTGTTTTATGTGCGGTAACTCTTTCTGATGAATTTTCTAACAATGCTTTGATTGTTGAAACAATATAGTCGATTCAGCTTTATTATTTATTTAGAAATTATTTTTCAGCGGTGCACCGGAATTCAATTCATAAAGATTGCGTGTTTTATATGCGGTAACTCTTTCTGATGCATTTTCTAACAATGCTTTGATTGTTGAAACAGTATTGTCGGTTCAGCTTTATTATTTATTTAGAAATTAATTTTCAGCGGTGCACCGGAATTCAATTCATAAATATTCCGTGTTTTATATACGGTAACTCTTTCTGATGAATTTTCTAACAATGTTTTTATATTTGAAACAATATAGTTGGTTATTCTTTATTATTTATTTAGAAATTAATTTTCAGCGGTGCAATAGAATTCAATTATGCGGTAACACTTTCTGATGAATTTTCTAACAATGCTTTGTTCGTTGAAACAATATAGTCTGTTCAGCTTTATTATTTATTTAGAAATTAATTTTCTGCGGTGCACCGGAATTCAATTCATAAATAGTGCGTGTTTTATATGCGGTAACTCTTTCTGATGAATTTTCTAACAATGTTTCTATTGTTAAAACAATATAGTCGGTTCAGCTTTATTATTTATTTAGAAATTAATTTCCAGCGGTGCACCGGAATTCAATTCATAAATATTCCGTGTTTTACATGCGGTAACTCTTTATGATGAATTTTCTAACAATGCTTTGATTGTTGAAACAATATAGCCGGTTCAGCTTTATTATTTATTTAGAAATTAATTTTCAGCGGTGCACCAGAATTCAATTCATAAATATTCCGTGTTTTATGTGCGGTAACTCTTTCTGATGAATTTTCTAACAATGCTTTGATTGTTGAAACAATATAGTCGGTTCAGCTTTATTATTTATTTAGAAATTAATCTGCAGCGGTGCACCCGAATTCATTTCATAAATATTCCGTGTTTTATATGCGGTAACTCTTTCTGATGAATTTTCTAACAATGCTTTGATTGTTGAAACAATAGAGTTGTTTCAGCTTTATTATTTATTTAGAAATTAATTTTCAGCGGTGCACCGGAATTCCATTCATAAATATTCCGTGTTTTATATTCGGTAACTCTTTCTGATGAATTTTCTAACAATGTTTTGTTTGTTGAAACAATATAGTCTGTTCAGATTTAATATTTATTTAGAAATTAATTTTCAGCGGTGCACCGGAATTCCATTCACAAATACTCCGTGTTTTATATGCGGTAACTCTTTCTGATGAATTTTCTAACAATGCTTTGATTGTTGAAACAATATAGTCTGTTCAGCTTTATTATTTATTTAGAAATTAATTTTCAGCGGTGCACCTGAATTCAATTCATAAATATTTCGTGTTTTATATGCGGTAACTCTTTCTGATGAATTTTCTAACAATGCTTTGATTGTTGAAACAATATAGTCGGTTAAGCTTTATTATTTATTTAGAAATTAATTTGCAGCGGTGCACCCGAATTCAATTCATAAATATTCCGTGTTTTATATGCGGTAACTCTTTCTGATGATTTTTCTAACAATGCTTTGATTGTTGAAACAATATATTCGGTTTCGCTTTATTATTTATTAAGAAATTCATTTGCAGCGGTGCACCCGAATTCAATTCATAAATATTCCGTGTTTTATATGCGGTAACTATTTCTGATGAATTTTCTAACAATGCTTTGATTGTTGAAACAATATAGTCGTTTCAGCTTTATTATTTATTTAGAAATTAATTTTCAGCGGTGCACCGGAATTCATTTCATAAATATTGCGTGTTTTACATGCGGTAACTCTTTCTGATTAATTTTCTAACAATGCTTTGATTGTTGAAACAATATAGCCGGTTCAGCTTTATTATTTATTTAGAAATTAATTTTCAGCGGTGCCCCAGAATTCAATTCATAAATATTCCGTGTTTTATATTCGGTAACTCTTTCTGATGAATTTTCTAACATTGCTTTGATTGTTGAAACAATATAGTCGGTTCAGCTTTATTATTTATTTAGAAATTAATTTGCAGCGCTGCACCCGAATTCAGTTCATAAATATTCCGTGTTTTATGTGCGGTAACTCTTTCTGGTGAATTTTCTAACAATGCTTTGATTGTTGAAACAATATAGCCGGTTCAGCTTTATTATTTATTTAGAAATTAATTTTCAGCGGTGCACCAGAATTCAATTCATAAATATTCCGTGTTTTATGTGCGGAAACTCTTTCTGATGAATTTTCTAACAATGCTTTGATTGTTGAAACAGTATAGTCGGTTCAGCTTTATTATTTATTTAGAAATTAATTTGCAGCGGTGCACCCGAATTCAATTCATAAATATTCCGTGTTTTATATGCGCTAACTCTTTCTGATGAATTTTCTAACAATGCTTTGATTGTTGAAACAATATAGTCTGTTCAGCTTTATTATTTATTTAGAAATTAATTTTCAGCGGTGCAATAGAATTCAATTCATAAATTCTCCGTGTTTTATATGCGGTAACTCTTTCTGATGAATTTTCTAACAATGCTTTGATTGTTGAAACAATATAGTCGGTTCAGCTTTATTATTTATTTAGAAATTAATTTGCAGCGGTGCACCCGAATTCAATTCATAAATATTCCGTGTTTTATATGCGGTAACTCTTTCTGATGAATTATCTAACAATGCTTTGATTGTTGAAACAATATAGTCGTTTCAGCTTTATTATTTATTTAGAAATTATTTTTCAGCGGTGCACCGGAATTCAATTCATAAAGATTGCGTGCTTTATATGCGGTAACTCTTTCTGATGAATTTTCTAACAATGCTTTGATTGTTGAAACAATATAGTCGGTTCAGCTTTATTATATATTTAGAAATTAATTTTCAGCGGTGCAGCGGAATTCAATTCATAATTATTGCGTGTTTTATATGCGGTAACTCTTTCTGATGCATTTTCTAACAATGCTTTGATTGTTGAAACAGTATTGTCGGTTCAGCTTTATTATTTATTTAGAAATTAATTTTCAGCGGTGCACCGGAATTCAATTCATAAATATTCCGTGTTTTATATGCGGTAACTCTTTCTGATGAATTTTCTAACAATGTTTTTATATTTGAAACAATATAGTTGGTTATGCTTTATTATTTATTTAGAAATTAATTTTCAGCGGTGCAATAGAATTCAATTCATAAACACTCCGTGTTTTATATGCGGTAACACTTTCTGATGAATTTTCTAACAATGCTTTGTTCGTTGAAACAATATAGTCTGTTCAGCTTTATTATTTATTTAGAAATTAATTTTCTGCGGTGCACCGGAATTCAATTCATAAATAGTGCGTGTTTTATATGCGGTAACTCTTTCTGATGAATTTTCTAACAATGTTTCTATTGTTGAAACAATATAGTCGGTTCAGCTTTATTATTTATTTAGAAATTAATTTACAGCGGTGCACCGGAATTCAATTCATAAATATTCCGTGTTTTACATGCGGTAACTCTTTCTGATGAATTTTCTAACAATGCTTTGATTGTTGAAACAATATAGCCGGTTCAGCTTTATTATTTATTTAGAAATTAATTTTCAGCGGTGCACCAGAATTCAATTCATAAATATTCCGTGTTTTACATGCGGTAACTCTTTCTGATGAATTTTCTAACAATTCTTTGATTGTTGAAACAATATAGCCGGTTCAGCTTTATTATTTATTTAGAAATTAATTTTCAGCGGTGCACCAGAATTCAATTCATAAATATTCCGTGTTTTATGTGCGGTAACTCTTTCTGATGAATTTTCTAACAATGCTTTGATTGTTGAAACAATATAGTCGGTTCAGCTTTATTATTTATTTAGAAATTAATTTGCAGCGGTGCACCCGAATTCAATTCATAAATATTCCGTGTTTTATATGCGGTAACTCTTTCTGATGAATTTTCTAACAATGCTTTGATTGTTGAAACAATATAGTCGTTTCAGCTTTATTATTTATTAAGAAATTAATTTTTAGTGGTGCACCGGAATTCAATTCATAAATATTGCGTGTTTTACATGTGGTAACTCTTTCTGATGAATTTTCTAACAATGCTTTGATTGTTGAATCAATATAGTCGGTTCAGCTTTATTATTTATTTAGAAATTAATTTTCAGCGGTGCACCAGAATTCAATTCATAAATATTCCGTGTTTTATGTGCGGTAACTCTTTCTGATGAATTTTCTAACAATGCTTTGATTGTTGAAACAATATAGTCGATTCAGCTTTATTATTTATTTAGAAATTATTTTTCAGCGGTGCACCGGAATTCAATTCATAAAGATTGCGTGTTTTATATGCGGTAACTCTTTCTGATGAATTTTCTAACAATGCTTTGATTGTTGAAACAATATAGTCGGTTCAGCTTTATTATATATTTAGAAATTAATTTTCAGCGGTGCAGCGGAATTCAATTCATAATTATTGCGTGTTTTATATGCGGTAACTCTTTCTGATGCATTTTCTAACAATGCTTTGATTGTTGAAACAGTATTGTCGGTTCAGCTTTATTATTTATTTAGAAATTAATTTTCAGCGGTGCACCGGAATTCATTTCATTAATATTCCGTGTTTTATATGCGGTAACTCTTTCTGATGAATTTTCTAATAATGCTTTGTTTGTTGAAACAATATAGTCTGTTCAGCTTTAATATTTATTTAGAAATTAATTTTCAGCGGTGCACCGGAATTCCATTCATAAATACTCCGTGTTTTATATGCGGTAACTCTTTCTGATGAATTTTCTAACAATGCTTTGATTGTTGAAACAATATAGTCTGTTCAGCTTTATTATTTATTTAGAAATTAATTTTCAGCGGTGCACCAGAATTCAATTCATAAATATTTCGTGTTTGATATGCGGTAACTCTTTCTGATGAATTTTCTAACAATGTTTTTATATTTGAAACAATATAGTCGGTTAAGATTTATTATTTATTTAGAAATTTATTTTCAGCGGTGCACCAGAATTCAATTCATAAATATTCCGTGTTTTATATTCGGTAACTCTTTCTGATGAATTTTCTAACAATGCTTTGATTGTTGAAACAATATAGTAGGTTCAGCTTTATTATTTATTTAGAAATTAATTTTCAGCGGTGCACCAGAATTCAATTCATAAATATTTCGTGTTTGATATGCGGTAACTCTTTCTGATGAATTTTCTAACAATGTTTTTATATTTGAAACAATATAGTCGGTTAAGATTTATTATTTTTTTAGAAATTAATTTTCAGCGGTGCACCGGAATTCATTTCATAAATATTGCGTGTTTTACATGCGGTAACTCTTTCTGATGAATTTTCTAACAATTCTTTGATTGTTGAAACAATATAGCCGGTTCAGCTTTATTATTTATTTAGAAATTAATTTTCAGCGGTGCACCAGAATTCAATTCATAAATATTCCGTGTTTTATGTGCGGTAACTCTTTCTGATGAATTTTCTAACAATGCTTTGATTGTTGAAACAATATAGTCGGTTCAGCTTTATTATTTATTTAGAAATTAATTTGCAGCGGTGCACCCGAATTCAATTCATAAATATTCCGTGTTTTATATGCGGTAACTCTTTCTGATGAATTTTCTAACAATGCTTTGATTGTTGAAACAATATAGTCGTTTCAGCTTTATTATTTATTAAGAAATTAATTTTTAGTGGTGCACCGGAATTCAATTCATAAATATTGCGTGTTTTACATGTGGTAACTCTTTCTGATGAATTTTCTAACAATGCTTTGATTGTTGAATCAATATAGTCGGTTCAGCTTTATTATTTATTTAGAAATTAATTTTCAGCGGTGCACCAGAATTCAATTCATAAATATTCCGTGTTTTATATGCGGTAACTCTTTCTGATGAATTTTCTAACAATGCTTTGATTGTTGAAACAATATAGTCGATTCAGCTTTATTATTTATTTAGAAATTATTTTTCAGCGGTGCACCGGAATTCAATTCATAAAGATTGCGTGTTTTATATGCGGTAACTCTTTCTGATGAATTTTCTAACAATGCTTTGATTGTTGAAACAATATAGTCGGTTCAGCATTATTATATATTTAGAAATTAATTTTCAGCGGTGCAGCGGAATTCAATTCATAATTATTGCGTGTTTTATATGCGGTAACTCTTTCTGATGCATTTTCTAACAATGCTTTGATTGTTGAAACAGTATTGTCGGTTCAGCTTTATTATTTATTTAGAAATTAATTTTCAGCGGTGCACCGGAATTCAATTCATAAATATTCCGTGTTTTATATGCGGTAACTCTTTCTGATGAATTTTCTAACAATGTTTTTATATTTGAAACAATATAGTTGGTTATGCTTTATTATTTATTTAGAAATTAATTTTCAGCGGTGCAATAGAATTCAATTCATAAACACTCCGTGTTTTATATGCGGTAACACTTTCTGATGAATTTTCTAACAATGCTTTGTTCGTTGAAACAATATAGTCTGTTCAGCTTTATTATTTATTTAGAAATTAATTTTCTGCGGTGCACCGGAATTCAATTCATAAATAGTGCGTGTTTTATATGCGGTAACTCTTTCTGATGAATTTTCTAACAATGTTTCTATTGTTGAAACAATATAGTCGGTTCAGCTTTATTATTTATTTAGAAATTAATTTCCAGCGGTGCACCGGAATTCAATTCATAAATATTCCGTGTTTTACATGCGGTAACTCTTTCTGATGAATTTTCTAACAATGCTTTGATTGTTGAAACAATATAGCCGGTTCAGCTTTATTATTTATTTAGAAATTAATTTTCAGCGGTGCACCAGAATTCAATTCATAAATATTCCGTGTTTTATGTGCGGTAACTCTTTCTGATGAATTTTCTAACAATGCTTTGATTGTTGAAACAATATAGTCGGTTCAGCTTTATTATTTATTTAGAAATTAATCTGCAGCCGTGCACCCGAATTCATTTCATTAATATTCCGTGTTTTATATGCGGTAACTCTTTCTGATGAATTTTCTAATAATGCTTTGATTGTTGAAACAATATAGTTGTTTCAGCTTTATTATTTATTTAGAAATTAATTTTCAGCGGTGCACCGGAATTCCATTCATAAATATTCCGTGTTTTATATTCGGTAACTCTTTCTGATGAATTTTCTAACAATGTTTTGTTTGTTGAAACAATATAGTCTGTTCAGCTTTAATATTTATTTAGAAATTAATTTTCAGCGGTGCACCGGAATTCCATTCATAAATACTCCGTGTTTTATATGCGGTAACTCTTTCTGATGAATTTTCTAACAATGCTTTGATTGTTGAAACAATATAGTCTGTTCAGCTTTATTATTTATTTAGAAATTAATTTTCAGCGGTGCACCAGAATTCAATTCATAAATATTTCGTGTTTGATATGCGGTAACTCTTTCTGATGAATTTTCTAACAATGTTTTTATATTTGAAACAATATAGTCGGTTAAGATTTATTATTTATTTAGAAATTAATTTTCAGCGGTGCACCAGAATTCAATTCATAAGTATTCCGTGTTTTATATTCGGTAACTCTTTCTGATGAATTTTCTAACAATGCTTTGATTGTTGAAACAATATAGTAGGTTCAGCTTTATTATTTATTTAGAAATTAATTTTCAGCGGTGCACCAGAATTCAATTCATAAATATTTCGTGTTTGATATGCGGTAACTCTTTCTGATGAATTTTCTAACAATGTTTTTATATTTGAAACAATATAGTCGGTTAAGATTTATTATTTTTTTAGAAATTAATTTTCAGCGGTGCACCGGAATTCATTTCATAAATATTGCGTGTTTTACATGCGGTAACTCTTTCTGATGAATTTTCTAACAATTCTTTGATTGTTTAAACAATATAGCCGGTTCAGCTTTATTATTTATTTAGAAATTAATTTTCAGCGGTGCACCAGAATTCAATTCATAAATATTCCGTGTTTTATGTGCGGTAACTCTTTCTGATGAATTTTCTAACAATGCTTTGATTGTTGAAACAATATAGTCGGTCCAGCTTTATTATTTATTTAGTAATTAATTTGCAGCGGTGCACCCGAATTCAATTCATAAATATTCCGTGTTTTATATGCGGTAACTCTTTCTGATGAATTTTCTAACAATGCTTTGATTGTTGAAACAATATAGTCGTTTCAGCTTTATTATTTATTAAGAAATTAATTTTCAGTGGTGCACCGGATTTCAATTCATAAATATTGCGTGTTTTACATGTGGTAACTCTTTCTGATGAATTTTCTAACAATGCTTTGATTGTTGAATCAATATAGTCGGTTCAGCTTTATTATTTATTTAGAAATTAATTTTCAGCGGTGCACCAGAATTCAATTCATAAATATTCCGTGTTTTATGTGCGGTAACTCTTTCTGATGAATTTTCTAACAATGCTTTGATTGTTGAAACAATATAGTCGATTCAGCTTTATTATTTATTTAGAAATTATTTTTCAGCGGTGCACCGGAATTCAATTCATAAAGATTGCGTGTTTTATATGCGGTAACTCTTTCTGATGCATTTTCTAACAATGCTTTGATTGTTGAAACAGTATTGTCGGTTCAGCTTTATTATTTATTTAGAAATTAATTTTCAGCGGTGCACCGGAATTCAATTCATAAATATTCCGTGTTTTATATACGGTAACTCTTTCTGATGAATTTTCTAACAATGTTTTTATATTTGAAACAATATAGTTGGTTATTCTTTATTATTTATTTAGAAATTAATTTTCAGCGGTGCAATAGAATTCAATTATGCGGTAACACTTTCTGATGAATTTTCTAACAATGCTTTGTTCGTTGAAACAATATAGTCTGTTGAGCTTTATTATTTATTTAGAAATTAATTTTCTGCGGTGCACCGGAATTCAATTCATAAATAGTGCGTGTTTTATATGCGGTAACTCTTTCTGATGAATTTTCTAACAATGTTTCTATTGTTAAAACAATATAGTCGGTTCAGCTTTATTATTTATTTAGAAATTAATTTCCAGCGGTGCACCGGAATTCAATTCATAAATATTCCGTGTTTTACATGCGGTAACTCTTTATGATGAATTTTCTAACAATGCTTTGATTGTTGAAACAATATAGCCGGTTCAGCTTTATTATTTATTTAGAAATTAATTTTCAGCGGTGCACCAGAATTCAATTCATAAATATTCCGTGTTTTATGTGCGGTAACTCTTTCTGATGAATTTTCTAACAATGCTTTGATTGTTGAAACAATATAGTCGGTTCAGCTTTATTATTTATTTAGAAATTAATCTGCAGCGGTGCACCCGAATTCATTTCATAAATATTCCGTGTTTTATATGCGGTAACTCTTTCTGATGAATTTTCTAACAATGCTTTGATTGTTGAAACAATAGAGTTGTTTCAGCTTTATTATTTATTTAGAAATTAATTTTCAGCGGTGCACCGGAATTCCATTCATAAATATTCCGTGTTTTATATTCGGTAACTCTTTCTGATGAATTTTCTAACAATGTTTTGTTTGTTGAAACAATATAGTCTGTTCAGATTTAATATTTATTTAGAAATTAATTTTCAGCGGTGCACCGGAATTCCATTCACAAATACTCCGTGTTTTATATGCGGTAACTCTTTCTGATGAATTTTCTAACAATGCTTTGATTGTTGAAACAATATAGTCTGTTCAGCTTTATTATTTATTTAGAAATTAATTTTCAGCGGTGCACCTGAATTCAATTCATAAATATTTCGTGTTTTATATGCGGTAACTCTTTCTGATGAATTTTCTAACAATGCTTTGATTGTTGAAACAATATAGTCGGTTAAGCTTTATTATTTATTTAGAAATTAATTTGCAGCGGTGCACCCGAATTCAATTCATAAATATTCCGTGTTTTATATGCGGTAACTCTTTCTGATGATTTTTCTAACAATGCTTTGATTGTTGAAACAATATATTCGGTTTCGCTTTATTATTTATTAAGAAATTCATTTGCAGCGGTGCACCCGAATTCAATTCATAAATATTCCGTGTTTTATATGCGGTAACTATTTCTGATGAATTTTCTAACAATGCTTTGATTGTTGAAACAATATAGTCGTTTCAGCTTTATTATTTATTTAGAAATTAATTTTCAGCGGTGCACCGGAATTCATTTCATAAATATTGCGTGTTTTACATGCGGTAACTCTTTCTGATTAATTTTCTAACAATGCTTTGATTGTTGAAACAATATAGCCGGTTCAGCTTTATTATTTATTTAGAAATTAATTTTCAGCGGTGCCCCAGAATTCAATTCATAAATATTCCGTGTTTTATATTCGGTAACTCTTTCTGATGAATTTTCTAACAATGCTTTGATTGTTGAAACAATATAGTCGGTTCAGCTTTATTATTTATTTAGAAATTAATTTGCAGCGCTGCACCCGAATTCAGTTCATAAATATTCCGTGTTTTATGTGCGGTAACTCTTTCTGGTGAATTTTCTAACAATGCTTTGATTGTTGAAACAATATAGCCGGTTCAGCTTTATTATTTATTTAGAAATTAATTTTCAGCGGTGCACCAGAATTCAATTCATAAATATTCCGTGTTTTATGTGCGGAAACTCTTTCTGATGAATTTTCTAACAATGCTTTGATTGTTGAAACAGTATAGTCGGTTCAGCTTTATTATTTATTTAGAAATTAATTTGCAGCGGTGCACCCGAATTCAATTCATAAATATTCCGTGTTTTATATGCGCTAACTCTTTCTGATGAATTTTCTAACAATGCTTTGATTGTTGAAACAATATAGTCTGTTCAGCTTTATTATTTATTTAGAAATTAATTTTCAGCGGTGCAATAGAATTCAATTCATAAATTCTCCGTGTTTTATATGCGGTAACTCTTTCTGATGAATTTTCTAACAATGCTTTGATTGTTGAAACAATATAGTCGGTTCAGCTTTATTATTTATTTAGAAATTAATTTGCAGCGGTGCACCCGAATTCAATTCATAAATATTCCGTGTTTTATATGCGGTAACTCTTTCTGATGAATTATCTAACAATGCTTTGATTGTTGAAACAATATAGTCGTTTCAGCTTTATTATTTATTTAGAAATTATTTTTCAGCGGTGCACCGGAATTCAATTCATAAAGATTGCGTGCTTTATATGCGGTAACTCTTTCTGATGAATTTTCTAACAATGCTTTGATTGTTGAAACAATATAGTCGGTTCAGCTTTATTATATATTTAGAAATTAATTTTCAGCGGTGCAGCGGAATTCAATTCATAATTATTGCGTGTTTTATATGCGGTAACTCTTTCTGATGCATTTTCTAACAATGCTTTGATTGTTGAAACAGTATTGTCGGTTCAGCTTTATTATTTATTTAGAAATTAATTTTCAGCGGTGCACCGGAATTCAATTCATAAATATTCCGTGTTTTATATGCGGTAACTCTTTCTGATGAATTTTCTAACAATGTTTTTATATTTGAAACAATATAGTTGGTTATGCTTTATTATTTATTTAGAAATTAATTTTCAGCGGTGCAATAGAATTCAATTCATAAACACTCCGTGTTTTATATGCGGTAACACTTTCTGATGAATTTTCTAACAATGCTTTGTTCGTTGAAACAATATAGTCTGTTCAGCTTTATTATTTATTTAGAAATTAATTTTCTGCGGTGCACCGGAATTCAATTCATAAATAGTGCGTGTTTTATATGCGGTAACTCTTTCTGATGAATTTTCTAACAATGTTTCTATTGTTGAAACAATATAGTCGGTTCAGCTTTATTATTTATTTAGAAATTAATTTCCAGCGGTGCACCGGAATTCAATTCATAAATATTCCGTGTTTTACATGCGGTAACTCTTTCTGATGAATTTTCTAACAATGCTTTGATTGTTGAAACAATATAGCCGGTTCAGCTTTATTATTTATTTAGAAATTAATTTTCAGCGGTGCACCAGAATTCAATTCATAAATATTCCGTGTTTTATGTGCGGTAACTCTTTCTGATGAATTTTCTAACAATGCTTTGATTGTTGAAACAATATAGTCGGTTCAGCTTTATTATTTATTTAGAAATTAATCTGCAGCGGTGCACCCGAATTCATTTCATAAATATTCCGTGTTTTATATGCAGTAACTCTTTCTGATGAATTTTCTAACAATGCTTTGATTGTTGAAACAATATAGTTGTTTCAGCTTTATTATTTATTTAGAAATTAATTTTCAGCAGTGCACCGGAATTCCATTCATAAATATTCCGTGTTTTATATTCGGTAACTCTTTCTGATGAATTTTCTAACAATGTTTTGTTTGTTGAAACAATATAGTCTGTTCAGCTTTAATATTTATTTAGAAATTAATTTTCAGCGGTGCACCGGAATTCCATTCATAAATACTCCGTGTTTTATATGCGGTAACTCTTTCTGATGAATTTTCTAACAATGCTTTGATTGTTGAAACAATATAGTCTGTTCAGCTTTATTATTTATTTAGAAATTAATTTTCAGCGGTGCACCGGAATTCATTTCATAAATATTCCGTGTTTTATATTCGGTAACTCTTTCTGATGAATTTTCTAACAATGCTTTGATTGTTGAAACAATATAGTCGGTTCAGCTTTATTATTTATTTCGAAATTAATTTGCAGCGCTGCACCCGAATTCAATTCATAAATATTCCGTGTTTTATGTGCGGTAACTCTTTCTGATGAATTTTCTAACAATGCTTTGATTGTTGAAACAATATAGTCTGTTCAGCTTTATTATTTATTTAGAAATTAATTTGCAGCGGTGCACCAGAATTCAATTCATAAATAATCCGTGTTTTATGTGCGGTAACTCTTTCTGGTGAATTTTCTAACAATGCTTTGATTGTTGAAACAATATAGCCGGTTCAGATTTATTATTTATTTAGAAATTAATTTTCAGCGGTGCACCAGAATTCAATTCATAAATATTCCGTGTTTTATGTGCGGAAACTCTTTCTGATGAATTTTCTAACAATGCTTTGATTGTTGAAACAGTATAGTCGGTTCAGCTTTATTATTTATTTAGAAATTAATTTGCAGCGGTGCACCCGAATTCAATTCATAAATATTCCGTGTTTTATATGCGCTAACTCTTTCTGATGAATTTTCTAACAATGCTTTGATTGTTGAAACAATATAGTCTGTTGAGCTTTATTATTTATTTAGAAATTAATTTTCAGCGGTGCAATAGAATTCAATTCATAAATACTCCGTGTTTTATATGCGGTAACTCTTTCTGATGAATTTTCTAACAATGCTTTGATTGTTGAAACAATATAGTCGGTTCAGCTTTATTATTTATTTAGAAATTAATTTGCAGCGGTGCACCCGAATTCAATTCATAAATATTCCGTGTTTTATATGCGGTAACTCTTTCTGATGAATTATCTAACAATGCTTTGATTGTTGAAACAATATAGTCGTTTCAGCTTTATTATTTATTAAGAAATTAATTATGAGTGGTGCACCGGAATTCAATTCATAAATATTGCGTGTTTTACATGTGGTAACTCTTTTATGATCTTTTTCTAACAATGCTTTGATTGTTGAAACAATATAGTCGGTTCAGCTTTATTATTTATTTAGAAATTAATTTGCAGCGGTGCACCCGAATTCAATTCATAAATATTCCGTGTTTTATATGCGGTAACTCTTTCTGATGAATTATCTAACAATGCTTTGATTGTTGAATCAATATAGTCGGTTCAGCTTTATTATTTATTTAGAAATTAATTTTCAGCGGTGCACCAGAATTCAATTCATAAATATTCCGTGTTTTATGTGCGGTAACTCTTTCTGATGAATTTTCTAACAATGCTTTGATTGTTGAAAAATTATAGTCGATTCAGCTTTATTATTTATTTAGAAATTATTTTTCAGCGGTGCACCGGAATTCAATTCATAAAGATTGCGTGTTTTATGTGCGGTAACTCTTTCTGATGAATTTTCTAACAATGCTTTGATTGTTGAAACAATATAGTCGGTTCAGCTTTATTATTTATTTAGAAATTAATCTGCAGCGGTGCACCCGAATTCATTTCATAAATATTCCGTGTTTTATATGCGGTAACTCTTTCTGATGAATTTTCTAACAATGATTTGATTGTTGAAACAATATAGTTGTTTCAGCTTTATTATTTATTTAGAAATTAATTTTCAGCGGTGCACCGGAATTCCATTCATAAATATTCCGTGTTTTATATTCGGTAACTCTTTCTGATGAATTTTCTAACAATGTTTTGTTTGTTGAAACAATATAGTCTGTTCAGCTTTAATATTTATTTAGAAATTAATTTTCCAGCGGTGCACCGGAATTCCATTCATAAATACTCCGTGTTTTATATGCGGTAACTCTTTCTGATGAATTTTCTAACAATGCTTTGATCGTTGAAACAATATAGTCTGTTCAGCTTTATTATTTATTTAGAAATTAATTTTCAGCGGTGCACCTGAATTCAATTCATAAATATTTCGTGTTTTATATGCGGTAACTCTTTCTGATGAATTTTCTAACAATGTTTTGATTGTTGAAACAATATAGTCGGTTAAGCTTTATTATTTATTTAGAAATTAATTTGCAGCGGTGCACCCGAATTCAATTCATAAATATTCCGTGTTTTATATGCGGTAACTCTTTCTGATGATTTTTCTAACAATGCTTTGATTGTTGAAACAATATATTCGGTTTCGCTTTATTATTTATTAAGAAATTCATTTGCAGCGGTGCACCCGAATTCAATTCATAAATATTCCGTGTTTTATATGCGGTAACTCTTTCTGATGAATTTTCTAACAATGCTTTGATTGTTGAAACAATATAGTCGTTTCAGCTTTATTATTTATTTAGAAATTAATTTTCAGCGGTGCACCGGAATTCATTTCATAAATATTGCGTGTTTTACATGCGGTAACTCTTTCAGATTAATTTTCTAACAATGCTTTGATTGTTGAAACAATATAGCCGGTTCAGCTTTATTATTTATTTAGAGATTAATTTTCAGCGGTGCGCCAGAATTCAATTCATAAATATTCCGTGTTTTATATTCGGTAACTCTTTCTGGTGAATTTTCTAACAATGCTTTGATTGTTGAAACAATATTGTCGGTTCAGCTTTATTATTTATTTAGAAATTAATTTGCAGCGCTGCACCCGAATTCAATTCATAAATATTCCGTGTTTTATGTGCGGTAACTCTTTCTGATGAATTTTCTAACAATGCTTTGATTGTTGAAACAATATAGTCTGTTCAGCTTTATTATTTATTTAGAAATTAATTTTCAGCGGTGCAATAGAATTCAATTCATAAATACTCCGTGTTTTATATGCGGTAACTCTTTCTGATGAATTTTCTAACAATGCTTTGATTGTTGAAACAATATAGTCGGTTCAGCTTTATTATTTATTTAGAAATTAATTTGCAGCGGTGCACCCGAATTCAATTCATAAATATTCCGTGTTTTATATGCGGTAACTCTTTCTGATGAATTATCTAACAATGCTTTGATTGTTGAAACAATATAGTCGTTTCAGCTTTATTATTTATTAAGAAATTAATTTTGAGTGGTGCACCGGAATTCAATTCATAAATATTGCGTGTTTTACATGTGGTAACTCTTTCTGATGAATTTTCTAACAATGCTTTGATTGTTGAATCAATATAGTCGGTTCAGCTTTATTATTTATTTAGAAATTAATTTTCAGCGGTGCACCAGAATTCAATTCATAAATATTCCGTGTTTTATGTGCGGTAACTCTTTCTGATGAATTTTCTAACAATGCTTTGATTGTTGAAAAATTATAGTCGATTCAGCTTTATTATTTATTTAGAAATTATTTTTCAGCGGTGCACCGGAATTCAATTCATAAAGATTGCGTGTTTTATGTGCGGTAACTCTTTCTGATGAATTTTCTAACAATGCTTTGATTGTTGAAACAATATAGTCGGTTCAGCTTTATTATTTATTTAGAAATTAATCTGCAGCGGTGCACCCGAATTCATTTCATAAATATTCCGTGTTTTATATGCGGTAACTCTTTCTGATGAATTTTCTAACAATGCTTTGATTGTTGAAACAATATAGTTGTTTCAGCTTTATTATTTATTTAGAAATTAATTTTCAGCGGTGCACCGGAATTCCATTCATAAATATTCCGTGTTTTATATTCGGTAACTCTTTCTGATGAACTTTCTAACAATGTTTTGTTTGTTGAAACAATATAGTCTTTTCAGCTTTAATATTTATTTAGAAATTAATTTTCAGCGGTGCACCGGAATTCCATTCACAAATACTCCGTGTTTTATATGCGGTAACTCTTTCTGATGAATTTTCTAACAATGCTTTGATCGTTGAAACAATATAGTCTGTTCAGCTTTATTATTTATTTAGAAATTAATTTTCAGCGGTGCACCTGAATTCAATTCATAAATATTTCGTGTTTTATATGCGGTAACTCTTTCTGATGAATTTTCTAACAATGTTTTGATTGTTGAAACAATATAGTCGGTTAAGCTTTATTATTTATTTAGAAATTAATTTGCAGCGGTGCACCCGAATTCAATTCATAAATATTCCGTGTTTTATATGCGGTAACTCTTTCTGATGATTTTTCTAACAATGCTTTGATTGTTGAAACAATATATTCGGTTTCGCTTTATTATTTATTAAGAAATTCATTTGCAGCGGTGCACCCGAATTCAATTCATAAATATTCCGTGTTTTATATGCGGTAACTCTTTCTGATGAATTTTCTAACAATGCTTTGATTGTTGAAACAATATAGTCGTTTCAGCTTTATTATTTATTTAGAAATTAATTTTCAGCGGTGCACCGGAATTCATTTCATAAATATTGCGTGTTTTACATGCGGTAACTCTTTCTGATTAATTTTCTAACAATGCTTTGATTGTTGAAACAATATAGCCGGTTCAGCTTTATTATTTATTTAGAAATTAATTTTCAGCGGTGCGCCAGAATTCAATTCATAAATATTCCGTGTTTTATATTCGGTAACTCTTTCTGATGAATTTTCTAACAATGCTTTGATTGTTGAAACAATATTGTCGGTTCAGCTTTATTATTTATTTAGAAATTAATTTGCAGCGCTGCACCCGAATTCAATTCATAAATATTCCGTGTTTTATGTGCGGTAACTCTTTCTGATGAATTTTCTAACAATGCTTTGATTGTTGAAAGAATATAGTCTGTTCAGCTTTATTATTTATTTAGAAATTAATTTGCAGCGGTGCACCGGAATTCAATTCATAAATAATCCGTGTTTTATGTGCGGTAACTCTTTTTGGTGAATTTTCTAACAATGCTTTGATTGTTGAAACAATATAGCCGGTTCAGCTTTATTATTTATTTAGAAATTAATTTTCAGCGGTGCACCAGAATTCAATTCATAAATATTCCGTGTTTTATGTGCGGAAACTCTTTCTGATGAATTTTCTAACAATGCTTTGATTGTTGAAACAGTATAGTCGGTTCAGCTTTATTATTTATTTAGAAATTAATTTGCAGCGGTGCACCCGAATTCAATTCATAAATATTCCGTGTTTTATATGCGCTAACTCTTTCTGATGAATTTTCTAACAATGCTTTGATTGTTGAAACAATATAGTCTGTTCAGCTTTATTATTTATTTAGAAATTAATTTTCAGCGGTGCAATAGAATTCAATTCATAAATACTCCGTGTTTTATATGCGGTAACTCTTTCTGATGAATTTTCTAACAATGCTTTGATTGTTGAAACAATATAGTCGGTTCAGCTTTATTATTTATTTAGAAATTAATTTGCAGCGGTGCACCCGAATTCAATTCATAAATATTCCGTGTTTTATATGCGGTAACTCTTTCTGATGAATTATCTAACAATGCTTTGATTGTTGAAACAATATAGTCGTTTCAGCTTTATTATTTATTAAGAAATTAATTTTCAGTGGTGCGCCGGAATTCAATTCATAAATATTGCGTGTTTTACATGTGGTAACTCTTTCTGATGAATTTTCTAACAATGCTTTGATTGTTGAATCAATATAGTCGGTTCAGCTTTATTATTTATTTAGAAATTAATTTTCAGCGGTGCACCAGAATTCAATTCATAAATATTCCGTGTTTTTTGTGCGGTAACTCTTTCTGATGAATTTTCTAACAATGCTTTGATTGTTGAAAAATTATAGTCGATTCAGATTTATTATTTATTTAGAAATTATTTTTCAGCGGTGCACCGGAATTCAATTCATAAAGATTGCGTGTTTTATATGCGGTAACTCTTTCTGATGTATTTTCTAACAATGCTTTGATTGTTGAAACAATATAGTCGGTTCAGCTTTATCATTTATTTAGAAATTAATTTTCAGCGGTGCACCGGAATTCAATTCATAAATATTCCGTGTTTTATATGCGGTAACTCTTTCTGATGAATTTTCTAACAATGTTTTTATATTTGAAACAATATAGTCGGTTATGCTTTATTATTTATTTAGAAATTAATTTTGAGCGGTGCAATAGAATTCAATTCATAAACACTCCGTGTTTTATATGCGGTAACTCTTTCTGATGAATTTTCTAACAATGCTTTGTTCGTTGAAACAATATAGTCTGTTCAGCTTTATTATTTATTTAGAAATTAATTTTCTGCGGTGCACCGGAATTCAATTCATAAATAGTGCGTGTTTTATATGCGGTAACTCTTTCTGATGAATTTTCTAACAATGTTTCTATTGTTGAAACAATATAGTCGGTTCAGCTTTATTATTTATTTAGAAATTAATTTCCAGCGGTGCACCGAAATTCAATTCATAAATATTCCGTGTTTTACATGCGGTAACTCTTTCTGATGAATTTTCTAACAATGCTTTGATTGTTGAAACAATATAGCCGGTTCAGCTTTATTATTTATTTAGAAATTAATTTTCAGCGGTGCACCAGAATTCAATTCATAAATATTCCGTGTTTTATGTGCGGTAACTCTTTCTGATGAATTTTCTAACAATGCTTTGATTGTTGAAACAATATAGTCGGTTTCAGCTTTATTATTTATTTAGAAATTAATCTGCAGCGGTGCACCCGAATTCATTTCATAAATATTCCGTGTTTTATATGCGGTAACTCTTTCTGATGAATTTTCTAACAATGCTTTTGATTGTTGAAACAATATAGTTGTTTCAGCTTTATTATTTATTTAGAAATTAATTTTCAGCGGTGCACCGGAATTCCATTCATAAATATTCCGTGTTTTATATTCGGTAACTCTTTTCTGATGAATTTTCTAACAATGCTTTGATTGTTGAAACAATATAGTCTGTTCAGCTTTATTATTTATTTAGAAATTAATTTTCAGCGGTGCACCTGAATTCAATTCATAAATATTCCGTGTTTTATATGCGGTAACTCTTTCTGATGAATTTTCTAACAATGCTTTGATTGTTGAAACAATATAGTCGGTTAAGCTTTATTATTTATTTAGAAATTAATTTGCAGCGGTGCACCCGAATTCAATTCATAAATATTCCGTGTTTTATATGCGGTAACTCTTTCTGATGATTTTTCTAACAATGCTTTGATTGTTGAAACAATATATTCGGTTTCGCTTTATTATTTATTAAGAAATTAATTTGCAGCGGTGCACCCGAATTCAATTCATAAATATTCCGTGTTTTATATGCGGTAACTCTTTCTGATGAATTTTCTAACAATGCTTTGATTGTTGAAACAATATAGTCGTTTCAGATTTATTATTTATTTAGAAATTAATTTTCAGCGGTGCACCGGAATTCATTTCATAAATATTGCGTGTTTTACATGCGGTAACTCTTTCTGATTAATTTTCTAACAATGCTTTGATTGTTGAAACAATATAGCCGGTTCAGCTTTATTATTTATTTTGAAATTAATTTTCAGCGGTGCGCCAGAATTCAATTCATAAATATTCCGTGTTTTATATTCGGTAACTCTTTCTGATGAATTTTCTAACAATGCTTTGATTGTTGAAACAATATAGTCGGTTCAGCTTTATTATTTATTTAGAAATTAATTTGCAGCGCTGCACCCGAATTCAATTCATAAATATTCCGTGTTTTATGTGCGGTAACTCTTTCTGATGAATTTTCTAACAATGCTTTGATTGTTGAAACAATATAGTCTGTTCAGCTTTATTATTTATTTAGAAATTAATTTGCAGCGGTGCACCGGAATTCAATTCATAAATAATCCGTGTTTTATGTGCGGTAACTCTTTCTGGTGAATTTTCTAACAATGCTTTGATTGTTGAAACAATATAGCCGGTTCAGCTTTATTATTTATTTAGAAATTAATTTTCAGCGGTGCACCAGAATTCAATTCATAAATATTCCGTGTTTTATGTGCGGAAACTCTTTCTGATGAATTTTCTAACAATGCTTTGATTGTTGAAACAGTATAGTCGGTTCAGCTTTATTATTTATTTAGAAATTAATTTGCAGCGGTGCACCCGAATTCAATTCATAAATATTCCGTGTTTTATATGCGCTAACTCTTTCTGATGAATTTTCTAACAATGCTTTGATTGTTGAAAAATTATAGTCTGTTCAGCTTTATTATTTATTTAGAAATTAATTTTCAGCGGTGCAATAGAATTCAATTCATAAATACTCCGTCTTTTATATGCGGTAACTCTTTCTGATGAATTTTCTAACAATGCTTTGTTTGTTGAAACAATATAGTCTGTTCAGCTTTATTATTTATTTAGAAATTAATTTTTAGTGGTGCACCGGAATTCAATTCATAAATTTTGCGTGTTTTACATGTGGTAACTCTTTCTGATGAATTTTCTAACAATGCTTTGATTGTTGAAACAATATAGTCCATTCGGCTTTATTATTTATTTAGAAATTATTTTTCAGCGGTGCACCGGAATTCAATTTATAAAGATTGCGTGTTTTATATGCGGTAACTCTTTCTGATGAATTTTCTAACAATGCTTTGATTGTTGAAACAATATAGTCGGTTCAGCTTTATTATATATTTAGAAATTAATTTTCAGCGGTGCAGCGGAATTCAATTCATAATTATTGCGTGTTTTATATGCGGTAACTCTTTCTGATGCATTTTCTAACAATGCTTTGATTGTTGAAACAATATAGTCGGTTCAGCTTTATTATTTATTTAGAAATTAATTTTCAGCGGTGCACCGGAATTCAATTCATAAATATTCCGTGTTTTATATGCGGTAACTCTTTCTGATGAATTTTCTAACAATGTTTTTATATTTGAAACAATATAGTCGGTTAAGCTTTATTATTTATTTAGAAATTAATTTTCAGCGGTGCAATAGAATTCAATTCATAAATATTCCGTGTTTTACATGCGGTAACTATTTCTGATGAATTTTCTAACAATGCTTTGATTGTTGAAACAATATAGCCGGTTCAGCTTTATTATTTATTTAGAAATTAATTTTCAGCGGTGCACCAGAATTCAATTCATAAATATTCCGTGTTTTATGTGCGGTAACTCTTTCTGATGAATTTTCTAACAATGCTTTGATTGTTGAAACAATATAGTCGGTTCAGCTTTATTATTTATTTAGAAATTAATCTGCAGCGGTGCACCCGAATTCATTTCATTAATATTCCGTGTTTTATATGCGGTAACTCTTTCTGATGAATTTTCTAACAATGCTTTGATTGTTGAAACAATATAGTTGTTTCAGCTTTATTATTTATTTAGAAATTAATTTTCAGCGGTGCACCGGAATTCCATTCATAAATATTCCGTGTTTTATATTCGGTAACTCTTTCTGATGAATTTTCTAACAATGCTTTGTTTGTTGAAACAATATAGTCTGTTCAGCTTTATTATTTATTTAGAAATTAATCTGCAGCGGTGCACCCGAATTCATTTCATTCATATTCCGTGTTTTATATGCGGTAACTCTTTCTGATGAATTTTCTAACAATGCTTTGATTGTTGAAACAATATAGTTGTTTCAGCTTTATTATTTATTTAGAAATTAATTTTCAGCGGTGCACCGGAATTCCATTCATAAATATTCCGTGTTTTATATTCGGTAACTCTTTCTGATGAATTTTCTAACAATGCTTTGTTTGTTGAAACAATATAGTCTGTTCAGCTTTATTATTTATTTAGAAATTAATTTTCAGCGGTGCACCGGAATTCCATTCATAAATACTCCGTGTTTTATATGCGGTAACTCTTTCTGATGAATTTTCTAACAATTCTTTGATTGTTGAAACAATATAGTCGGTTCAGCTTTATTATTTATTTAGAAATTAATTTGCAGCGGTGCACCCGAATTCAATTCATAAATATTCCGTGTTTTATGTGCGGTAACTCTTTCTGATTAATTTTCTAACAATGCTTTGATTGTTGAAACAATATAGCCGGTTCAGCTTTATTATTTATTTAGAAATTAATTTTCAGCGGTGCGCCAGAATTCAATTCATAAATATTCCGTGTTTTATATTCGGTAACTCTTTCTGATGAATTTTCTAACAATGCTTTGATTGTTGAAACAATATAGTCGGTTCAGCTTTATTATTTATTTCGAAATTAATTTGCAGCGCTGCACCCGAATTCAATTCATAAATATTCCGTGTTTTATGTGCGGTAACTCTTTCTGATGAATTTTCTAACAATGCTTTGATTGTTGAAACAATATAGTCTGTTCAGCTTTATTATTTATTTAGAAATTAATTTGCAGCGGTGCACCGGAATTCAATTCATAAATAATCCGTGTTTTATGTGCGGTAACTCTTTCTGGTGAATTTTCTAACAATGCTTTGATTGTTGAAACAATATAGCCGGTTCAGCTTTATTATTTATTTAGAAATTAATTTTCAGCGGTGCACCAGAATTCAATTCATAAATATTCCGTGTTTTATGTGCGGAAACTCTTTCTGATGAATTTTCTAACAATGCTTTGATTGTTGAAACAGTATAGTCGGTTCAGCTTTATTATTTATTTAGAAATTAATTTGCAGCGGTGCACCCGAATTCAATTCATAAATATTCCGTGTTTTATATGCGCTAACTCTTTCTGATGAATTTTCTAACAATGCTTTGATTGTTGAAACAATATAGTCTGTTCAGCTTTATTATTTATTTAGAAATTAATTTTCAGCGGTGCAATAGAATTCAATTCATAAATACTCCGTGTTTTATATGCGGTAACTCTTTCTGATGAATTTTCTAACAATGCTTTGATTGTTGAAACAATATAGTCGGTTCAGCTTTATTATTTATTTAGAAATTAATTTGCAGCGGTGCACCCGAATTCAATTCATAAATATTCCGTGTTTTATATGCGGTAACTCTTTCTGATGAATTATCTAACAATGCTTTGATTGTTGAAACAATATAGTCGTTTCAGCTTTATTATTTATTAAGAAATTAATTTTGAGTGGTGCACCGGAATTCAATTCATAAATATTGCGTGTTTTACATGTGGTAACTCTTTCTGATGAATTTTCTAACAATGCTTTGATTGTTGAAACAATATAGTCGGTTCAGCTTTATTATTTATTTAGAAATTAATTTGCAGCGGTGCACCCGAATTCAATTCATAAATATTCCGTGTTTTATATGCGGTAACTCTTTCTGATGAATTATCTAACAATGCTTTGATTGTTGAATCAATATAGTCGGTTCAGCTTTATTATTTATTTAGAAATTAATTTTCAGCGGTGCACCAGAATTCAATTCATAAATATTCCGTGTTTTATGTGCGGTAACTCTTTCTGATGAATTTTCTAACAATGCTTTGATTGTTGAAAAATTATAGTCGATTCAGCTTTATTATTTATTTAGAAATTATTTTTCAGCGGTGCACCGGAATTCAATTCATAAAGATTGCGTGTTTTATGTGCGGTAACTCTTTCTTATGAATTTTCTAACAATGCTTTGATTGTTGAAACAATATAGTCGGTTCAGCTTTATTATTTATTTAGAAATTAATCTGCAGCGGTGCACCCGAATTCATTTCATAAATATTCCGTGTTTTATATGCGGTAACTCTTTCTGATGAATTTTCTAACAATGCTTTGATTGTTGAAACAATATAGTTGTTTCAGCTTTATTATTTATTTAGAAATTAATTTTCAGCGGTGCACCGGAATTCCATTCATAAATATTCCGTGTTTTATATTCGGTAACTCTTTCTGATGAATTTTCTAACAATGTTTTGTTTGTTGAAACAATATAGTCTGTTCAGCTTTAATATTTATTTAGAAATTAATTTTCAGCGGTGCACCGGAATTCCATTCATAAATACTCCGTGTTTTATATGCGGTAACTCTTTCTGATGAATTTTCTAACAATGCTTTGATCGTTGAAACAATATAGTCTGTTCAGCTTTATTATTTATTTAGAAATTAATTTTCAGCGGTGCACCTGAATTCAATTCATAAATATTTCGTGTTTTATATGCGGTAACTCTTTCTGATGAATTTTCTAACAATGTTTTGATTGTTGAAACAATATAGTCGGTTAAGCTTTATTATTTATTTAGAAATTAATTTGCAGCGGTGCACCCGAATTCAATTCATAAATATTCCGTGTTTTATATGCGGTAACTCTTTCTGATGATTTTTCTAACAATGCTTTGATTGTTGAAACAATATATTCGGTTTCGCTTTATTATTTATTAAGAAATTCATTTGCAGCGGTGCACCGAATTCAATTCATAAATATTCCGTGTTTTATATGCGGTAACTCTTTCTGATGAATTTTCGAACAATGCTTTGATTGTTGAAACAATATAGTCGTTTCAGCTTTATTATTTATTTAGAAATTAATTTTCAGCGGTGCACCGGAATTCATTTCATAAATATTGCGTGTTTTACATGCGGTAACTCTTTCTGATTAATTTTCTAACAATGCTTTGATTGTTGAAACAATATAGCCGGTTCAGCTTTATTATTTATTTAGAAATTAATTTTCAGCGGTGCGCCAGAATTCAATTCATAAATATTCCGTGTTTTATATTCGGTAACTCTTTCTGATGAATTTTCTAACAATGCTTTGATTGTTGAAACAATATTGTCGGTTCAGCTTTATTATTTATTTAGAAATTAATTTGCAGCGCTGCACCCGAATTCAATTCATAAATATTCCGTGTTTTATGTGCGGTAACTCTTTCTGATGAATTTTCTAACAATGCTTTGATTGTTGAAAGAATATAGTCTGTTCAGCTTTATTATTTATTTAGAAATTAATTTTCAGCGGTGCACCGGAATTCCATTCATAAATACTCCGTGTTTTATATGCGGTAACTCTTTCTGATGAATTTTCTAACAATGCTTTGATTGTTGAAACAATATAGTCTGTTCAGCTCTATTATTTATTTAGAAATTAATTTTCAGCGGTGCACCGGAATTCATTTCATAAATATTGCGTGTTTTACATGCGGTAACTCTTTCTGATTAATTTTCTAACAATGCTTTGATTGTTGAAACAATATAGCCGGTTCAGCTTTATTATTTATTTAGAAATTAATTTTCAGCGGTGCGCCAGAATTCAATTCATAAATATTCCGTGTTTTATATTCGGTAACTCTTTCTGATGAATTTTCTAACAATGCTTTGATTGTTGAAACAATATAGCCGGTTCAGCTTTATTATTTATTTAGAAATTAATTTTCAGCGGTGCGCCAGAATTCAATTCATAAATATTCCGTGTTTTATATTCGGTAACTCTTTCTGATGAATTTTCTAACAATGCTTTGATTGTTGAAACAATATTGTCGGTTCAGCTTTATTATTTATTTCGAAATTAATTTGCAGCGCTGCACCCGAATTCAATTCATAAATATTCCGTGTTTTATGTGCGGTAACTCTTTCTGATGAATTTTCTAACAATGCTTTGATTGTTGAAACAATATAGTCTGTTCAGCTTTATTATTTATTTAGAAATTAATTTGCAGCGGTGCACCGGAATTCAATTCATAAATAATCCGTGTTTTATGTGCGGTAACTCTTTCTGGTGAATTTTCTAACAATGCTTTGATTGTTGAAACAATATAGCCGGTTCAGCTTTATTATTTATTTAGAAATTAATTTTCAGCGGTGCACCAGAATTCAATTCATAAATATTCCGTGTTTTATGTGCGGAAACTCTTTCTGGTGAATTTTCTAACAATGCTTTGATTGTTGAAACAGTATAGTCGGTTCAGCTTTATTATTTATTTAGAAATTAATTTGCAGCGGTGCACCCGAATTCAATTCATAAATATTCCGTGTTTTATATGCGCTAACTCTTTCTGATGAATTTTCTAACAATGCTTTGATTGTTGAAACAATATAGTCTGTTCAGCTTTATTATTTATTTAGAAATTAATTTTCAGCGGTGCAATAGAATTCAATTCATAAATACTCCGTGTTTTATATGCGGTAACTCTTTCTGATGAATTTTCTAACAATGCTTTGATTGTTGAAACAATATAGTCGGTTCAGCTTTATTATTTATTTAGAAATTAATTTGCAGCGGTGCACCCGAATTCAATTCATAAATATTCCGTGTTTTATATGCGGTAACTCTTTCTGATGAATTATCTAACAATGCTTTGATTGTTGAAACAATATAGTCGTTTCAGCTTTATTATTTATTAAGAAATTAATTTTGAGTGGTGCACCGGAATTCAATTCATAAATATTGCGTGTTTTACATGTGGTAACTCTTTCTGATGAATTTTCTAACAATGCTTTGATTGTTGAATCAATATAGTCGGTTCAGCTTTATTATTTATTTAGAAATTAATTTTCAGCGGTGCACCAGAATTCAATTCATAAATATTCCGTGTTTTATGTGCGGTAACTCTTTCTGATGAATTTTCTAACAATGCTTTGATTGTTGAAAAATTATAGTCGATTCAGCTTTATTATTTATTTAGAAATTATTTTTCAGCGGTGCACCGGAATTCAATTCATAAAGATTGCGTGTTTTATGTGCGGTAACTCTTTCTGATGAATTTTCTAACAATGCTTTGATTGTTGAAACAATATAGTCGGTTCAGCTTTATTATTTATTTAGAAATTAATCTGCAGCGGTGCACCCGAATTCATTTCATAAATATTCCGTGTTTTATATGCGGTAACTCTTTCTGATGAATTTTCTAACAATGCTTTGATTGTTGAAACAATATAGTTGTTTCAGCTTTATTATTTATTTAGAAATTAATTTTCAGCGGTGCACCGGAATTCCATTCATAAATATTCCGTGTTTTATATTCGGTAACTCTTTCTGATGAATTTTCTAACAATGTTTTGTTTGTTGAAACAATATAGTCTGTTCAGCTTTAATATTTATTTAGAAATTAATTTTCAGCGGTGCACCGGAATTCCATTCATAAATACTCCGTGTTTTATATGCGGTAACTCTTTCTGATGAATTTTCTAACAATGCTTTGATCGTTGAAACAATATAGTCTGTTCAGCTTTATTATTTATTTAGAAATTAATTTTCAGCGGTGCACCTGAATTCAATTCATAAATATTTCGTGTTTTATATGCGGTAACTCTTTCTGATGAATTTTCTAACAATGTTTTGATTGTTGAAACAATATAGTCGGTTAAGCTTTATTATTTATTTAGAAATTAATTTGCAGCGGTGCACCCGAATTCAATTCATAAATATTCCGTGTTTTATATGCGGTAACTCTTTCTGATGATTTTTCTAACAATGCTTTGATTGTTGAAACAATATATTCGGTTTCGCTTTATTATTTATTAAGAAATTCATTTGCAGCGGTGCACCCGAATTCAATTCATAAATATTCCGTGTTTTATATGCGGTAACTCTTTCTGATGAATTTTCTAACAATGCTTTGATTGTTGAAACAATATAGTCGTTTCAGCTTTATTATTTATTTAGAAATTAATTTTCAGCGGTGCACCGGAATTCATTTCATAAATATTGCGTGTTTTACATGCGGTAACTCTTTCTGATTAATTTTCTAACAATGCTTTGATTGTTGAAACAATATAGCCGGTTCAGCTTTATTATTTATTTAGAAATTCATTTGCAGCGGTGCACCCGAATTCAATTCATAAATATTCCGTGTTTTATATGCGCTAACTCTTTCTGATGAATTTTCTAACAATGCTTTGATTGTTGAAACAATATAGTCTGTTCAGCTTTATTATTTATTTAGAAATTAATTTTCAGTGTGCAATAGAATTCAATTCATAAATACTCCGTGTTTTATATGCGGTAACTCTTTCTGATGAATTTTCTAACAATGCTTTGATTGTTGAAACAATATAGTCGGTTCAGCTTTATTATTTATTTAGAAATTAATTTGCAGCGGTGCACCCGAATTCAATTCATAAATATTCCGTGTTTTATATGCGGTAACTCTTTCTGATGAATTTTCTAACAATGTTTTTATATTTGAAACAATATAGTCGGTTATGCTTTATTATTTATTTAGAAATTAATTTTGAGCGGTGCAATAGAATTCAATTCATAAATACTCCGTGTTTTATATGCGGTAACTCTTTCTGATGAATTTTCTAACAATGCTTTGATTGTTGAAACAATATAGTCGGTTCAGCTTTATTATTTATTTAGAAATTAATTTGCAGCGGTGCACCCGAATTCAATTCATAAATATTCCGTGTTTTATATGCGGTAACTCTTTCTGATGAATTATCTAACAATGCTTTGATTGTTGAAACAATATAGTCGTTTCAGCTTTATTATTTATTAAGAAATTAATTTTCAGTGGTGCGCCGGAATTCAATTCATAAATATTGCGTGTTTTACATGTGGTAACTCTTTCTGATGAATTTTCTAACAATGCTTTGTTCGTTGAAACAATATAGTCTGTTCAGCTTTATTATTTATTTAGAAATTAATTTTCTGCGGTGCACCGGAATTCAATTCATAAATAGTGCGTGCTTTATATGCGGTAACTCTTTCTGATGAATTTTCTAACAATGTTTCTATTGTTGAAACAATATAGTCGGTTCAGCTTTATTATTTATTTAGAAATTAATTTCCAGCGGTGCACCGAAATTCAATTCATAAATATTCCGTGTTTTACATGCGGTAACTCTTTCTGATGAATTTTCTAACAATGCTTTGATTGTTGAAACAATATAGCCGGTTCAGCTTTATTATTTATTTAGAAATTAATTTTCAGCGGTGCACCAGAATTCAATTCATAAATATTCCGTGTTTTATGTGCGGTAACTCTTTCTGATGAATTTTCTAACAATGCTTTGATTGTTGAAACAATATAGTCGGTTCAGCTTTATTATTTATTTAGAAATTAATCTGCAGCGGTGCACCCGAATTCATTTCATAAATATTCCGTGTTTTATATGCGGTAACTCTTTCTGATGAATTTTCTAACAATGCTTTGATTGTTGAAACAATATAGTTGTTTCAGCTTTATTATTTATTTAGAAATTAATTTTCAGCGGTGCACCGGAATTCCATTCATAAATATTCCGTGTTTTATATTCGGTAACTCTTTCTGATGAATTTTCTAACAATGCTTTGATTGTTGAAACAATATAGTCTGTTCAGCTTTATTATTTATTTAGAAATTAATTTTCAGCGGTGCACCTGAATTCAATTCATAAATATTCCGTGTTTTATATGCGGTAACTCTTTCTGATGAATTTTCTAACAATGCTTTGATTGTTGAAACAATATAGTCGGTTAAGCTTTATTATTTATTTAGAAATTAATTTGCAGCGGTGCACCCGAATTCAATTCATAAATATTCCGTGTTTTATATGCGGTAACTCTTTCTGATGATTTTTCTAACAATGCTTTGATTGTTGAAACAATATATTCGGTTTCGCTTTATTATTTATTAAGAAATTAATTTGCAGCGGTGCACCCGAATTCAATTCATAAATATTCCGTGTTTTATATGCGGTAACTCTTTCTGATGAATTTTCTAACAATGCTTTGATTGTTGAAACAATATAGTCGTTTCAGATTTATTATTTATTTAGAAATTAATTTTCAGCGGTGCACCGGAATTCATTTCATAAATATTGCGTGTTTTACATGCGGTAACTCTTTCTGATTAATTTTCTAACAATGCTTTGATTGTTGAAACAATATAGCCGGTTCAGCTTTATTATTTATTTTGAAATTAATTTTCAGCGGTGCGCCAGAATTCAATTCATAAATATTCCGTGTTTTATATTCGGTAACTCTTTCTGATGAATTTTCTAACAATGCTTTGATTGTTGAAACAATATAGTCGGTTCAGCTTTATTATTTATTTAGAAATTAATTTGCAGCGCTGCACCCGAATTCAATTCATAAATATTCCGTGTTTTATGTGCGGTAACTCTTTCTGATGAATTTTCTAACAATGCTTTGATTGTTGAAACAATATAGTCTGTTCAGCTTTATTATTTATTTAGAAATTAATTTGCAGCGGTGCACCGGAATTCAATTCATAAATAATCCGTGTTTTATGTGCGGTAACTCTTTCTGGTGAATTTTCTAACAATGCTTTGATTGTTGAAACAATATAGCCGGTTCAGCTTTATTATTTATTTAGAAATTAATTTTCAGCGGTGCACCAGAATTCAATTCATAAATATTCCGTGTTTTATGTGCGGAAACTCTTTCTGATGAATTTTCTAACAATGCTTTGATTGTTGAAACAGTATAGTCGGTTCAGCTTTATTATTTATTTAGAAATTAATTTGCAGCGGTGCACCCGAATTCAATTCATAAATATTCCGTGTTTTATATGCGCTAACTCTTTCTGATGAATTTTCTAACAATGCTTTGATTGTTGAAACAATATAGTCTGTTCAGCTTTATTATTTATTTAGAAATTAATTTTTAGTGGTGCACCGGAATTCAATTCCTAAATTTTGCGTGTTTTACATGTGGTAACTCTTTCTGATGAATTTTCTAACAATGCTTTGATTGTTGAAACAATATAGTCCATTCGGCTTTATTATTTATTTAGAAATTATTTTTCAGCGGTGCACCGGAATTCAATTTATAAAGATTGCGTGTTTTATATGCGGTAACTCTTTCTGATGAATTTTCTAACAATGCTTTGATTGTTGAAACAATATAGTCGGTTCAGCTTTATTATATATTTAGAAATTAATTTTCAGCGGTGCAGCGGAATTCAATTCATAATTATTGCGTGTTTTATATGCGGTAACTCTTTCTGATGCATTTTCTAACAATGCTTTGATTGTTGAAACAATATAGTCGGTTCAGCTTTATTATTTATTTAGAAATTAATTTTCAGCGGTGCACCGGAATTCAATTCATAAATATTCCGTGTTTTATATGCGGTAACTCTTTCTGATGAATTTTCTAACAATGTTTTTATATTTGAAACAATATAGTCGGTTAAGCTTTATTATTTATTTAGAAATTAATTTTCAGCGGTGCACCAGAATTCAATTCATAAATATTCCGTGTTTTATGTGCGGTAACTCTTTCTGATGAATTTTCTAACAATGCTTTGATTGTTGAAACAATATAGTCGGTTCAGCTTTATTATTTATTTAGAAATTAATCTGCAGCGGTGCACCCGAATTCATTTCATTAATATTCCGTGTTTTATATGCGGTAACTCTTTCTGATGAATTTTCTAACAATGCTTTGATTGTTGAAACAATATAGTTGTTTCAGCTTTATTATTTATTTAGAAATTATTTTTCAGCGGTGCACCGGAATTCAATTTATAAAGATTGCGTGTTTTATATGCGGTAACTCTTTCTGATGAATTTTCTAACAATGCTTTGATTGTTGAAACAATATAGTCGGTTCAGCTTTATTATATATTTAGAAATTAATTTTCAGCGGTGCAGCGGAATTCAATTCATAATTATTGCGTGTTTTATATGCGGTAACTCTTTCTGATGCATTTTCTAACAATGCTTTGATTGTTGAAACAATATAGTCGGTTCAGCTTTATTATTTATTTAGAAATTAATTTTCAGCGGTGCACCGGAATTCAATTCATAAATATTCCGTGTTTTACATGCGGTAACTCTTTCTGATGAATTTTCTAACAATGCTTTGATTGTTGAAACAATATAGCCGGTTCAGCTTTATTATTTATT